>JAQFZA010000482.1:0-19186 GCA_034695115.1 Desoria olivacea | reverse complement strand
TGGCCACAGTTAAAAGTTCCGAAACATTTAAGTTAACTCAACAGGTAGCATCGAGAAGACCTTTGAAAGGTGAAGAGTGGACTACTGTTTCGGAAAAGCTTTTACATGTTGAAGCTAGATGAGTATTTCTTGAAAAAATTCAGCACCCCGAAGGAATGATGCTTCTTCACAAAATCTGTTTTGCGAAAAATTTAATCTGAATCAAGATTCAAGAATGAAGAACTAGACTAGTGAGAGACTCAGAAGCATTAAGCATCGCAGCATTAAAGACCAAATTAGAAACAGAATATCCAGGAAAAAAATTAAATGGATTCTTACATCAGACAACTACATCAGAAAATGAACTGTGCATTCATACGTACGACGAAAGTTCTTTAGAATTAATGGCTTCGGCTGTTAAAAGAGGAGTCAACGCCCATTTACACGCTAGCGGTGGCTTTGTAAAACGTAAAACCCCAACTAATATGCTCTATACGGCGGTATCCAAAGACTGTCGGGGAACGACATTTGTCTTAGACGTAATGCTATTTCAAATACATAGACGTGAAATTTCTTTTTTCCTTGAAAAATTGTGGACAAAATCAAAGAAATCCGGCCGTATCAAAAAGGCCTTCCAATTGGCGATATAATCGTTACAGGTTTTAGCTTTAGTTTCATTCATGGAACGCTTAGAACAGTTAATACTACCACACATCCGGAATACTTAGCTAAGGCCCCTGTTATTATAGCTGGTACAATTTTCATGCCCGAACAAGACGCAACACTTTTCATTTGCACAGCTCATTTATGCAATGCATTTGTTCAAACTTTGAGCTCCGCATACAAGAAACAACCGACGCTTATTCATTGGAAAAAGTCTCAAGAAAAGCGGTTCAACTTTTTGAAAAAGAACTAACTTCAAAAAGACAGACATGTAGATGGACCAGATGACAGATGTTTACGAAGATGCTCCAAGGCTTGTAGATTACTGAGAATAGAAATTACTGAGAGCGAAGTATCCGTACTTTCATTAATTCTTTAACATTATTAAAAAAGACGTTCATCTGCCGTAACAGCAGAAAACGCAGAAACAATCAATGACTCAGACATTGACACCTTAAAAACTTTCTACTATTGCCAACACGTTTTAGAGGTACTATCAAAAACGTACATGGCTTATTATCCGCTGTGGTCTGCTGCCCTACTAAGGAAGGCAAAGGTGAAAACTTTTGTGAGGGTGACGAACGCCTTGTTAGAGTGTCAGTTTAAAGAAGAAAAACATCATTTCCACCCTTAAAGGAATATAGACACCGGGGATTTCAGTCAAAATTCAGTACAATTTAATATGGTAAAGAATAAATTGACTGTACTTAAACCTAAAGTAGAAAAACTGCAAAATTAAAAACGCCCGTGGACAGTGAAGAATCGCAGGAACAAACATTTATTGCTTCAAAAAACTGGCAAAAAACAAAAACCCAAGTCACGAAAAAGTTAACAATTCTCCAATAAGGAGGCTTTGAATTTAGCAATGGAAAAAAGTCACAACAATCTCCGCCTCAAATTCATAAACAAAGCTGTGCTGTGGGATCCCGGAAGAATTTAGAACACTAAGTCTTTGAAATGGACAGAAATTTAAAGTTCTTGAAAGCCAAAAAAGATTCTAAAGTTTTTATGGAAAACCGAATTACAATTCCCTTCATGCAAAATGTATTTACTGAAGCAGATAACTTCATTTGTGAGCTCAGTGGTAGTAAAGGTACTCGAAACTTCTTAGTAGGTCTAAAATCGGGTGGATGATTTGATAACTATTTGATGGAAGCGCTAGTTTTCAGGTAGGGTATCTACAGATAAAGCAAATGACGCTACACGTTGGACCGCCAATTTTTACAGGGAGCAATATTTACACTATCAATTACTCTCCATCCACTGAGCCGATACCATAAAGCTTTTCCCGAATTGCTCGCCGCTCATTGTTAGCCAACCAAATAATGTGTGCTCTAATGGGGCAACTTGATTTTTTGTGCTTCTGTTGCATTCAAAATGTTGACATAGAATATTGTTTCGCGGTAACTAAAACGGCTATTAGCCCCACCGGCGTGCAACTCGGGCGAAGCTTTATGGCATCGACTCAGTGGATGTAGAGTACTGTGACGTATTCATACAGGAATATTGTCGGGGTCCCATCTGATAGTTTTCATTATAGGGTGCAAGACAACTGGTTTGCGCAAATAGACGAGTAGTTGCGAAAAAAGCTTAAATACTGAAATATCAATCATTTTTTGTAATTGCTGATAATTTTCTTCTTTGATGCTTCAGAATGCCAAGAAAACTTCTCACCAAAACTCGTAAGTCATCTTTCACAGAATTTGAAAACTTTTTTGAAGGTACAGTGACCTTGGATAATTTTCTATATACTGTACAAAAAGCCAAAAAGTTGAAAACAAAGAAGATAATTCGGAAAGTCTTGGCGAATTTGGACATATCTCGCGATTTCAGCGTGGAAAACTTTGCCAATGAAAAATTGACAACTTAGTTTGTGGAGAAGCTTGTAATGACGACAGGCGTTTAGTTTTACTAGCAAGTAGAACTGAAAGTCCATGAAGAAACACGTCTGGGCGAGCCATAAACGATAGAGGCCAATCTGGACGAAATATGTGAGCAAGAGAGTTGCAATTCGGATGAGCTGAGCCAAGAAATCAATTTAGAGGGTAGCCAACAAGATAATTCAGTGAAACCCGATAGGGATATTTCATCAGACGAACAAAATAATTTATAGGAAAAACATTGTCGAAAGAGAGTCGTAGAAAGCTTGCAGGAAAAAAACGATCCTTCGTAGAAACCTGATCGAAGATTTAATATCGGTGTGGTACGCAAGTCTTCTAGAATTGTAAAGAAATAGCTTAAACAAATTAGAGATTTTCTGAGCCCTTTTCCAATCATATTTTAATACGCAACCTTGAAATTATAATAAATTCATCGATTTTGAAGATTTCTCTGATCTTAAGAAACAGCATCGTCTAGCTCACTAAGTACGCAAACGAAACTGCCGTTGAGTTGGCTAAGGACAACCCAGACAATGATCTGCTAGGTGTGTTCTTCAAGCGACTAGAAAGAATCTACAACGAGATTCAGGATTGGAACGATGGAGTTGCGACATACGCTCAGAAGAGTCTGAAAGATCGTTTATTTATGGTCTGATTATCAATAACTGGAATAAGTACGCTCAGAATAGTGAAGCTCGCTGATTCTCTACTTTTATTGGGTATAAAACATTTTGTAACGAAAATGGCAAAGAAATAAAGCGTTGCATTTATTACAGTTGTTGAACATTACTTAATTTTTGCGTTCTTATGATCGATTATAGTAGACGCAGTTGGGCTTGCGCCTTGAAAAAAAAACAATGACAACTTCGGAGAACAATCATGTTGATGAGGCAGAAGTTTTTCCAGTTGACATTATCTATGAAGATACTATTAAGACGATCCTAAGATGTAGGCAACATTGCTCTGTTGCAAATGCAGTTAGAATAAGACACGAAAATTTGGGGTTGGGCAAAACGATGGCGAGTTGGCCGAGTGGTGAAGTGTGCAGTTTCAGATGCGATTATCGAGTTCGATCCTCAACGTAGGCATATTATTTTTGCTCCCTTCATTCTAATTTCTTAGGTTCAAAAACGATTTTGAAATCAACATAAGTCGTTTCTTATCGTTCAAAATTATTTTGGTGCAATTTAGGTATTTCAAAACCATACAATCAATTTTTTTCCTTATAAAAATGCCAAAATTATATAAATTTGCACCAAAATAATTTTGAACGATAAGAAACGACTTATGCTGATTTCAAAATCGTTTTTGAACCTAAGAAATTAGAATGAAGGGAGCAAAAATAATATGCCTACGTTGAGGATCGAACTCGATAATCGCATCTGAAACTGCACACTTCACCACTCGGCCAACTCGCCATCGTTTTGCTCAACCCCAAATTTTCGTGTCTTATTCTAACTGCATTTCCAACAGAGCAATTTTGCCTACATCTTAGGGTCGTCTTAATAGTATATTAGTAATAATAAAGCATCTTCCATACAACAAAAAAATTCGTGATTCAGACATTCGGACACACTCATATTTGTTCGAAATAACATAATTGAATGTAACTTTAAACAAATATTAAAAAATAGGAATCCTAGGATGACATTGGAGTTGGGAATTTACCCCAACTCTTCTGAATTCGACCATAATTTAATTTGACTTTGAAAAAATGTCTTTACCATCAAATTACAAAGATGCTCATTTCTGAGTATATTGTGATATGAAAAAAGGATGTTTACATTTCTGAGTGATCTTCTGATCGTAGCCGATAGGCAAATTTGGTGTTATGAAAGCTGTTATTTGATCAAGTATCTGTAATAAGTTAACAGTTTGTACGGCGGCATTGATGCTCATGTATGTTAGATGCGAATTTACAGGATTGTTTAATAATAATCTGCTTGGGCATCCAGACACCCTATGTAATTTCCATTAGTTGTTTTTAAGCTTTTTGAGTGACAAGGTGCATTTTGAAATATGGACAACGATCTTCCAGTAAGTTTAATATACAATTATTTCTATTTTAGACGATCTTTAAGCTTTTTGAGTGACAAGGTGCATTTTAAAATATGGACAACGATCTTCCAGTAAGTTTAATATGCAATTATTTCTATTTTAGACGAAATACAGCTTAAAGTCACAACTTGACTTGTCCTAAAAATTATTATTTGGCTATTGTTGATAGCATTTTCATCAGAGGTAGACCAACTAGTCAATTTACAAATCAACAACCGCCCAACCATAGTACCAAAAAACATTACAACCTAACTTCTAAGCAACTTACTAACATTACAACATAATAAACAAACCACCATACAGAACAACACACCAACCAACATTAGAACATAAAAAACAACCAGCATACAGCACAACATACAAAATGTTGACATACGGATTTGAACTTTTAAAAATAATATTTTCATTGCATGTTGGGCAGCTTCGGGAACCTGAGATTAATAATTCCTTTCTAGATGCTTTAGTAAACAAAGGCTTCTAGGAATTCGGTTTTTCAAAAACCAGACAGGAAAACCATGCAGGAAAACCAGACATGCCGACATCTCCAAAAACAACACTCGATGAGGAGAATGAGAGCGAGAAGGAAAGTGACGGTAAGTAAACCCACCACATAAAATGTGTAAATATTATAAATGCTGAGGAAATCCAAAGTTTATAATTAATTTTGAATTTGAATAAAAAAGAGCGAATGATCCCGACTTCGGGCCTAGCCTATCAGGAAGGTGGGAGTGAGTGGATCTCCTTTTATTCCTGTCATCGTCGTCTCGTCATTACAGTTTTTAAGGACTTTGTCCGAGGTTTATCATGATACTGCGTCTAGAACATCTTCTACACGCAACACTCTGATATCCCACAGTTACTGCGTACACCCACTGCTTGCAGCCCTTCTAAAAATAAATAGGAGTTGCTTTTGGATATACGATAACTGAAGTCTTTGGCTGAGATGTACGAGAGTGCGACCTTAAGTGGTGGTATCTATAAGATCCTCTCCCGGGACACCTAAGGCAAGGATATTACATACATCGGAACCGGAAGAACGAGAAAATCTGATTCGATTTATATTTGCTATTAAATTTAACTACATGCATACAAAAATAGTACTTGGCCTTTTCCCCGCATTTCATATGTTCTGTCGTCTGCATATTCCTAGTTTTGTAGAAGGAGATGAGCAGAGAAAGATGGAAGTGTTGATGACCCTAACCTATCAATAAGTTGAGAGATGAGAGTACCTCCTCCTATATACCTCCGATGGTGTCGACCCTGCATCCCTAAAGTACTTTATCATAAATTAAACGACGAGCGATGAAGACTTTCACCGTGCCTTTCACTCTTTTATAACTTATACCTTACTACCGGCCGTATTATCCGTCCTTAGAGTTTCAAGCTTTTTAAAAGCTTCATAGTGGCTGAGTAGGTTCACAGAAACATGTCACTTGAGCAAATGACAAATTGTTGCGAGAACATATGCGGAGAGCCAAATTTTAATCAAATTGGCTCCGATCAAATAAATAAAAGAATTACATGCCAAAGAAAATTCAATGCAGTCTTGAAAGTACTTCCCGTAAGTTTTTTTGAAATGTTAACGATTAAATAATCCAATGAGCTGTAATGCAGATTGACGTAGAAAGTAACTCCATAGTTTAAAAAGCAGTTAGGGTGACATTTTTCGAAGTGAGAGGAGGTTTCGTATTTTTTACTATAGGATTGTATTAGCCTCAGGGGTCGTAATAGACTCCCCCGGATTAACGATTTATTGGTGAAGTTGTGCGAGCAACCACCGAACAGAATTCTCGTCAGGCTGTGTTTGCAGACTTTCTGAATAGATCAGTAAGTCTTAAGATAACAAACAATGAACGAAATTTAGGTAAAGACTAATTTTAAATTTCAATTTATCAGAAGCTTCAGATTTCTCGAATTGGACAACATGCTGCTAATATGTTTTCAGAAGATGAACCTCTTTTCCAAGCTGCTGATCATATGGAAAATTAATAGTCCCGGTTTTCATTCCCTGTTTACACACACACATTTCATATTCTACATCCAATTCTTTATCTTTTTGCTCGCTGACGTTGCATCCATCATTTCGTAATAGTTAATTGCAAATTATCACCTTCCACGGAAATTCACAAAGACATGCAATGGTTTTTTTCTAGGCTGAAAAGAATCATTTGTGGGCCAAGAACAAATGGAGAACCCAATTTTTGCCACACTATTGGGAATACATGATAGAATGCCCAACAAGAGAACATCTATTACGGATCCAGATGAAGGGACAAAAACACCATCTTCAACCAAGTGATTATTACTGCGCGTTTAAGTGCAAAGTGAGACAATGACTACTAAAGGTAGTAGAACCTGTACCACAACAACTGTAGTCACCAGTGACCGGTTTGACATAGCTTTTATAACGAAGCTGAACAGTGATAATTACCGAGTGAAGAGTATGTGGATGACTTCTTTTCAATACCCACAAAATATAAAAGATTGTGGATGGAACTGATATACTTTTCCTCCCATGACGATCAATCTTTTCCGTTAATTGAAATTGACGAGACTTTGCTAACAACCTTTTGCTTCTTGCCACCCAAAAGGCTATTTATGAGCTAGAGGTGCAAGACAACTGAATTTGTACTATGAAATAAGTATGGCAGGTTTTATTTTAATCGTATTAAAAAAATTGCAAAGAAGGGAATAATAAAGTAACCTTTCTCTTGAAAGCACCCTACATTTAATTATTTATTTCTTGCAGTTTTACCAGCAGCTGGCAGCAATTAAAAGTCAAAGTTGTCTTTATGTGGCTCAAGTTTCAAATAAGTAGTCAATTTAATACTTAATTGTCGATTTGTTTATTACGAAGTTGTTGGTTAACTCTGCTTCTGAAGTTCTAAATATCATGCAGCTATAGGATGCAACATCAGCAACAAAGTCAGCAAGCTCAGCCGGACTCTTCTCTTTCAGATTAAACCTCATCATCAAATTATTAATGTCACTTGAAACCTCATCCAAATATGATATGCTATCCAATCAGCCATCCCATCGTAACTGCATTGCGTTAAATAACTAAGTCAGTTTTGCACTTCCTTTGACACTTCCTTCACTCTTTGATTGCATCTACTTCCTTGATTTCCTGATACCAATATCTCAACCTCTAAAAGCTAAATTTGCCTATCATACCCAATCCGTTCCTACAAACTTCCTTTCCCAAATATGGATTCGAATATTGTTCACACCTCTCGCTTCACCGGACGAGGTAGAGTTAACGGCCGAAGTCGAGCTTACGGACGAGGACTCAACTACCCGATCGAAGACCCTGGATTCCGATCTCACCTACAGCGTCCCCTAAGTCCGAGGTCGTTCGTCAACACGGGGCCTTATTCGACCACCCTTCTTTACGTCTTACTCGGACTCAGCACCTGGAGTGTCCACCAGGGCGCAGACGATGTCCGAGTGGCAAGAGCAATCTCAAGACGTTTGGATGCTATGCACGAATGTGCAAAATTGAGCTCAACCACATACGGCTCAAAGCCCAGTGTCACAGACTCCAAGAAGTCACAGACTCCAATGGAGTTTGTGACTATCCTATTACAAAGATGCTCATTCCTCAGTATATTGTGATATGAGTAAAGGATGTTTACATTTCTGAGTGATCTTCTGATCGTAGCCGGCAAGCAAATTTAGTGTTATGAAAACTCTTCTCTGATAACGTATCTGTAATAAGCTTACAGTTTGTAATGCGGCATTGATGCTCATGTATGTTAGATATAAATGTAAAGGCTTGTTTATTAATAATCTGCCTGGACATCCAAACACCCTATGTAATTTTCATTGGTTGTCTTTAAGCTTAATGTTAAACGAGATACAGCTTAAAATTTTAACCCGATTTGGCCTAAAAATTACTACAGCAATATTTCGTATTATTAGGCAACAGCAGAATACAACAAATGTTTTAATGAGAACTATAAGCTGTTGAAATTTACAATGGAAAGGTATGTCATCTCAGCTGCAATGAAGTTCTTAAATTTTTAGGAACCGGAGACCTAAAAGAAATTCTACTAGAAATCGATTACAAGGTAAACGACATAATGGCTGAAGTCTAAATTTGTTGAAATTAAAAACAAAAATTGTTGAATTCGAATGACATAGTTACGACCGAACAATACAGCAGCAAAAGTAAACTTGAGTAATAATTACAAAATTAAACCATTAAAACCATTAAAACCTCTAATAAATTCATTGTTTTAATGTAAGGTATTGCATGTGCAATGTGGATTGGAAAACGGTTGATGCATCTGACTACATTGGATGCGATAACGCAGAATCCTTATTTCACACATGGTATAACAAAAAAAGTCTCAAAAACTTTCTCAAAAAAGTTTTGCTGGAAACTTGTTTAATTATCCACCAGGAGTTGGCGAAAGGCAAGGCAAAACAACACCATGTGGTAATATACTTCCGGTTGTCAAAATTCTGTAGAAGACAAGAAGGTGATGTATACACGAGCAATTCTTAGGTCTCATGATTTAATCCTTTAAAAGAGGAACGAAATCGAATGATCGGCTTAATATTTACATCAGATTTCATACCATAAAACTTTTTAATTTACATCACACGATGTATTTTAAAAACTGCCATTAATTGCTAGCCCGTATAAATGGATTCGGATCAGAGCACATCCAAAAATGATTTAATGAACAATTCCACATTTAATTAGAGGGGGGTCAAAAATCAGAGTATTGAAATTGATTTTGGTTATTAAGTAATGAAATGAGTAAGAGAACAATGAAACGAGGGGAATTATTTACTTTCAACTAAATTTTAACAGTTATAATCTAGATTATAAAAAATATTGAATAATTAAAGCAATGCACAAATCCAAAAACAATGGGCACAAGTAGCTAAAAACTGAGAAAAGTTGATTGTTGGTGGTGTCTTCCTTCAGGAGAACTGGATGGAAACTACATTCAAGGTATTTGGCAGTTGTTCAGGAATGTTTGGTCAGTGTTGGAGAAATTAAGCATCCGTCAAGGAAGGTAAGGATTTTGTTCCATGAAATAAAAAGTTTTTAATTAATTTGACTATTACTGACTGTTGTAGGGTTAGAGGAGAGGAAAAGACGACCGGAAAAACAGGTGAAAAAGGTGGATGACAGGTGAACCGAAGAAACACTCGGTGCTGGAGAATTTTGGGAGTTTTAATGACGATCTTCTTCAAGAAGTGAGGCCATCTCTTCATCGCTGCAACGTCCGTGACATCTATAACACTACGTCCTAGAACCAGGCCTGCAGTTTTGACTCCTACTGCTGTTGTTTCTGTAACTGTCAATGAGACTTTTGAAGTGATTTGTTTTCCATAAAATGCAATGGAATGCAATGTTAAAATGAAAACAAAATTATAAAAATCCGTGTTTCATTTTTTGAAAATAACATTATAAAATTATAAGTTCCTGAATATTGCATCATAAAAATAACACTGGATATGAAATTGCCATCCATGAATTCCTCTTAACATTCACAAGTTCATTCATAATAAAATCATAGTATTCAACTGCAATGCATGGCCTTGAAAACTATTCTCGACCGCCATTTTAGCAGGCATGCAGAGACCTCAAGTTTACATGCATGCATGTGCTTGCAGAGATCGATCACACTTGGTAAGACTGTAAACTAAATAAATCATAAACTGATACTCTAAAACCGTCATTTGTTTTTGTTAACAAATAATTTTTCGTATAGTATCGCTCTTCTTCATATTATTTCAACATTTTCTAAACTTCATATTTTATCATAGGTATTGGCAATCTAGGGGTCGTCCATGAACTGTAGATCTGCAATTCAAAATGGAAGTTTTGCATTTAAATTTTGCAACGGCAGAGAAGCTGAACGAAGATAATATAATCAAGCATTATCCGAATTTTGAGAAAGTTCTTAAAAATTAACGATTTCCTCAATAATAAATTTATTTTATTCAGTTCATGAAATATAATCTAGACTAAAGAGTGAAGAGTATTGCATTATGCAGATGTTATTTTCGTATGTAGTTTCGGTTGCCCAACAAGCTTGAAGGGTTTCCCAATTAATGTGATTCATTTTTCATCTTGTTGACTTCTCCATTTATTTTCCATACACAGTTTGAGAACATTCCCATATTTTCAAGTCCTACTGGATTTTACATATGACAGTAACAAATTTATATTTTTTTCCAAATTAAGTTCTTGAAAAGGTCTTTCAGGACATCACTAAATTATTTAAATGCATGACAGGCAAATAATCAACTACAATTGTGATTACAAACTGAAATTAATGGTACTTTGCGATACGTGCATACGACATCAGACTTCTGTTTATAACTGAATTATTACTGTTTTAAAAGCCAAACTCGTCAATAAGTGTAAATATTCTAAACCTTTAATTATTTTTAAAGGAACAAGCGGAAAAACCAGGCTGGGGATTATTGACGTTCCTAATCGACAACCCAAAATAAAGTGGGTATGGTGTTTTCATTTATAATATTTAGTGACAAAAATTAAACTTAAATGATTTTACTATAAGCTTAACTGGATCTGTAATTTGTTACAATATAGGAGCTGTTACTCAGTTACCTGAAGCATTCAAAATCGAGTATATACTAATTTTTAGGAAAGATATATTAGATAAAGTACTGCTACGTATGGTAAATCTTTTGATTTTGCTCCTAGTAGAATCATTTATATTTGAAGTTGAGCATGCAGAATGCAAAGAAAACCGTAAATCTACCCCTTGAACACGCTCCCGAAAAGACTGTTGAATTTTCTATCGAATCCCCAATAAACCGATTAAAGATTAGAAATCGGGAAAAAATGGACGACCGTGACGGCCAGAAAAAAGAAAAACATAACCCATAAAAATGGCGGCCAGCCCTTTTGTGACTTTTTTTCTATGGAAAAGATTCCAAATGGGCCCAAAACTACGAAGCCATTCAAGTAGACTTTAGGGTATGTTTCTTTTTTGTATTATCCATTGACCGATTTATTTATTTTAGTTTACTCCGAGACCCGTATTGTGTTCTAACCTCGTTTACAAATACTATTATTACTAGGGTTAATTTTTAATTACTGCGTTAAAGCCCTGTCTGCAGATGAGATGAACTTTTGGAAGAGTACACAATAGCCATTGAAGAGGACTTTCCCTCCTATGGCGATCCAAATCTTCATCAAATCATCCAAGAAACAAGATGATACTTTGCGACCGACCTAGAGTTTGCAAACTGCCATCGAGAAGGGTGGATTATATACTGACAACTTTGCACACTCAGTCGGGGAGGTGAATCCCTTAAGGAATGTGGAATACGGTTCAATTGATTCTGTCCGCGTTAAAACTTCTTATTAACTTGTTGCTTTTATTTAGAAACAAGAACGAGGTGATGAAAGAGGCAACCACTTTTATGGAATTCACTGCTAGTTATCCTCAACTCGCCTTTGACTTTTTCAACACTTAATCATGCCCAATCTAAATTAATTACAAATATTCCCATCGTCAGACTTGTTTTCAGGTTTATCCTTTCCACAGGGTTATGATTATATATCAGATAAACTATTTTATTCGTATTTTATTACAAATTTGTAACAGCAAAGCTTTTTGTGAAGATCTTAGGATAAGTCTTAAGATAACAAACAATGAACGAACAATAGGTAAAGACTAATTTTAAATGTCAATTTATCAGAAGCTTTCTCGAAATGGAAAAAAGATGAACTTAAACTTCTCCAAGCTGCTGAAAATTTAGATCAACATTTAATTAATTACTTGAATACTTGAAACGTTATAGACAATCACCAGATGAACCCTATACCAATGGGATTTACTTCATATTTTGAGCTTGCTCAAAGTGTCGACTTATCTTCTGAGGTCACTGTTGAAGACATTAAAAATGAATATAAATAAATTTAC
Organism: Desoria olivacea; assembly: GCA_034695115.1. Taxonomy (NCBI): domain Eukaryota; kingdom Metazoa; phylum Arthropoda; class Collembola; order Entomobryomorpha; family Isotomidae; genus Desoria; species Desoria olivacea. The sequence goes on along the minus strand of JAQFZA010000482.1, from coordinate 6,684 downwards.
GAGAGTTGGTTACAGTTTCGTTACAACTGAAGAGACATTTCGACCTGAAGTACTAAAGAATCAAAAGAATTGAAGCAGAAGATTTACTACAACATTTGTAGCTCTTCGATGAAGGAAAATATCGCAGATTTTACGTATTTGTTGCTTACTGCAATTTTTTGCTGCCAGTTTGAAGCGTTCTATAAAAGCCGGGGAAGTGTCGGGAAAAATTTTGCCGACCAGCGAGATGTCAGTTTTGAAAATATTCTGGCCGAGCTTTTTATCACTTGGAATGGACCGGAACCGTATGCCCCTTAAATGAATGGGTTTTCTTACAGATGCTCTTGACATTTGTTTTAATGGCAAAGAGTGGTACTCCTTTAAGAAAACAAAACGTCAAATCGTACTCAAATTTTAAAAAAAATTCATTGAGAGAAAGTAAAGACAAGCTAAATGTAATTTTGATATTCGAATTTCATCCGTTACCAACCGTTTTTCATATTCCAAGTTATCCACAACATAATATCAAAACACTTTAGTTAGAACTCAACCTTAAAGAATCTACAATCAGCAAACAATCATCATGAAATGCATTTACAAGTTGTCGAAAACTCACATGCGTATGGGTTATTTCTAACCGGTTAAATACAATTATTTCCCAGTACAGCATGATCATTCACTTAAAATAGATAACGTTACTTAATAATACAACTAATCTGCTGCAATTGTATTTGTATTTTTAGATAAAGGATTACTACAACAATAAGGATTATTATCATAAGGGGGGTCATTTGTGGAGAGGCTACTCGCCATTCGGTTGTTGCATTCTTACACGGGGCGATGAAGTTGTTTTTATACGAAGCAGCCTCTGATGGAGGAGCGGAAGTTGTTGGAGTAATCATAAGTAGCATAAAGACAAATGATGATAGACGAAAACCTGCCCAACGTGTTGTACCCACTATTACTACAACAATTTCGCCAATCATCGTTCTGCCAAAATCTACCGGTTATTCGGGCATAATTGTCATAATCATTGGATTTGAATTTTTCGCGGTAATAGCATGGTATTTGTGGGCATAACTTTCATACTGTTTCAACTACATTTCTTGTTCATTGTTTAATGCCGCATTTATTTAAAAGTTTTTTCACATAACTTAGACCCCCATTTCAACCCTTATTCAACTTCTCCGCCGGGAAACAATTCCACTGTACTAATTGCCGTACGTAATTAAAGTACAAGCTTCGTAAACTGAAAATCAAAAATTAAGAATTGGGTTGCAGGATTTAAATATTTTATTATGAGTGATTATAAAATAATTTACTTTCGTGTTATGTGGATAACGTGGATTGTGGATTTCTTGCTCATACGACACCACCATAAAATCTCTCGACATCATTTGGAAGCAATATTATATGAGATTTATTGACTTGGAAAGATTACAGGCCGTGCAACTTTCACTTTCTGAAGATACTACCCGGTGCGTAGACCGATGGTAACTAACGATTCTGATGACTAACGAGGAAGATTAAGAATTTGAAACTGATGAAATTATGAGGGGGATGTTGAAACGAACTTTGGGTCCGTCTTGATTGAACGCAGAGAACTTTTTTCTATAGTTGAGCGAAGTGCTGCATTATTGGATTTGGCAACAATTAAAAGACCAGAGATCCTACCATTAGAATTACCATTTAGAAGACCATAGCCAATAGTTTGGCATCCTAAAGTCAAACGGAAGTTAAGGTTACAATTTCCAGACGCCGAAGAGTTCCATGGAATTTTTTTTGTTACTGATTATCTCAATAAATAAATTAAAAGACAAGGTTTCTCTTCCAAAAATAGAAGCGCAGATTTGGCAGTGACAAGCGGTATCGCTATTTTTAATCGAATTCCAACGGTAGTGGAACATACCATAAGCGGATCTCAAAGGATTCACGCTGTGGACGTCCCACCAGAGAAATAAATACCGTGCTTGAAGACATCCTAACTATTAATCGTGATTAAGAGAATATTTATTAAAAGGATATCTTGGTACACAGAGCACAAATATACAGCTCCGTCATGCCATGCTTTTCGGTACGTTAACTTGGAAATTTTTAATGAAAACGAGAACACAAAGGCCAGAATTATTAAGATCATGCATCGTCTTACAACGTAATCAAATATAATTAAATATTACAAAACATTAAAATAACCTAATATTAACTATCTACTTTATAATTCTGTCCTGGCCTGGCCTAGAGGTTGTATTTAATGATGTTTTGTCAGCCCAACGACTGTTTCATGGAATTCGATAATGTGTAAATAGTGAAAGAGAAGCTGGAACGCTTAAAGGCATATTTCTACGTTCGATGAATTTGTAGATAATGAAAATGTGCAGATTAACCAATAGCATGTTCCAATCTCAGTATTACTTCGTTGAATTAAGCAACTGAATAATTCAAAAACAATGAGAACTGTAGGCTGTTGCGATTTACAATCGAAAGCCATGTCATCTCAGGTGCCATGAAGTTCTTTAATTTTGGAGAAACAGGAGACCTAGAAGAAATTCCACCAGAATACGAGCACCAAGCGAGGGGTTTATAATGCTTAAAGTCTAAAAAACAAAATTGTTGAATTCGAATGGCATTATTTTGACCAAACAATACATCAGAATTGTTAAACCGAGAGTAATAATTCTAAAATGAACCCTTTAAAACCCCTAATAAATGCCCCTAAAGATTCGGAAGGTTAATGAAGTTTGGCCAACAGGGGACAGGAAGTCATAAAGTTCCGGAAATTTTGTAGCAAAGTCCGGACGATTCCAACTTACCTTCTAACTGTAAAAGGCTAACTGTAAAAGTTCTGGCTTGGAACTGTTTTGTTGATAAGCATTAGTTTAATGAGAGTTGGAACAGATCCAACGAAGGTCCTTGAACTTACTCAAAACTAAACAGATTAAAAACGAATTAGTTTTTTTCTTATTATTTCATAAACATAGGGTATTAAATAATCATTGGATACCAATAAAATAATCTTATTAACTGAGTACAGCGAGTCGCAGTACGGTATGAGGGTGAACCTTGACGGTCTAAGGGTTTGTATGAGGGTGAACCTTGACGATCTAAGGATTTGTGTGAGGGTACTCGGGTGGTTTGCTTAACGTAATCAAATTTATGTCAAAACAACTGTAATTGTAGTAACAAATGATGCACCCAAATTAATATATGTGGGTGAAACAAAAACAGTCTGATGTTTGCGGTAGATGGGACTGTTTATTGCAAGATATAAGGGACAAGGTGTACAAAGTACAAGATCTGCAAGGTATCAAGCATGAAGCAAGGTCTGCACGGTGTGCAAGGTAACAAGGAACATTTTTGTTTCTAAACTCAATTAATTTAAATTATGTTGTATTAGATGTGGTTTCGAAAGTAAACCAGTGGGCCAACATTCAAAGGGGGGTCTCCCTGCCCTAGATGAATCCTAATTAAATCAGCTGATGCCTCTGATAAATCTAGCTCTAGCCGAGTTTCGTTCGGGCTTTATTGCTAGTAAAACATCAATGCACTGTCCCAAATCTTGTCCGAAATCAACCAGTCAGATTTGCAATATCCTTTTCTGGAGAATATAAACTTGTTCAAAATCAATCACCCGACTGGCCGTCACAGGAAATTACAAATTGATTTAAAACACACAATGGCTATAAACGTTTGGCGGTACCATTAGGCTGAGGCAAATCACTTGCAGTTTCTTCACCAAAATACCCCATGAATGAATGCAGAAGTTTTATGTTCAGAAAATTTGGAAGCATTTATTAAGTCACGTATTCCAAACACAGATATTATATTGGACTGTCAATTGGTTGAAAAGAAACTGCAAGTCGATACAAAAATTTGCCGGCTCTAAAAGACTCGACATACTTGGCTATGATAGACGACTGCAAACTATTTCTTTTGCTTCGGGTCTTTACGCTCTAGCTTCAGTATAAAACGCTGACAGATATTGCCACTGCGTCTATTTGTGGACTACCATATGTGGTCCCAACTCAAATTCTGCTTCATACAATACTTGCAAAAATGAAACACAAAGATTTGCAACCCGTCCCGATTTTTGAAGTTTTATTGAATTCAACTTTCGGAACAGAAATAAATAATTAAACACCAAACCAAAATATTATCATCGTCCATACTCCGTGTCAAAACTCGGTCAGGAAATCTGAGATTTACAGATTTACCTCTAACACTCAAACAGATAAGAGTAGGTACTTGGTTTATAATAGTTATAAATTGAGGTATCTAGATGCACGATAAACAGTCTACTAACTTACTGTATCATAATACACTCTTCTATTCCAAGATTTCCAGTCAATTATGTTATCTCGTTTGTCAAAAACTCGACACAATTGTGCCAGTGAGCCTTCTCGATTTCGTCTCGTAGTTCAGTGGAAATTGGAGATGGTGAAAATGAAACACAATAACGCAAGATAAACAAGCAGGACAACATTAGCATTAAAACAATTTTCATATTTATACTAACATCAGCCGATATAGTATTTCCAAGTCCTTCTGGAAGTTGTAAGGCTTATATACAATTTTCCTACTACGTTTTATTATTTTGCCTTGGAAATTTTGCAAGTACCGCATCCGATTTTGATATAAGTTTTATATTTTTTACAGGATTACTTTTAGGTTATTAGCAATAACCATAATCTGTAGGGTTTCTCACCTCGGAGTTACATGATTACATACTACAGCTTACCTCCCACAATATGCAATGGCTTTGAATGCAATTACAAATTATTTCCTCTATTGAATCACCCATTGCATTTTTTATGTAGAAGATACAAAGTTAATTAATTCAACAAAGCAAAAGCAAGTTACGATTAATTTAAATCCAAAACAAATAAGGCACTTGTCCTTGACAGAAAATACGAGGGCTGACTTGACTGACTGTGTAATTTGATATTTATGTGAATGTTGATCGTTCATATTTTTCACCCCTCATCTTTCAACGACTTCCGAAATTCCTAATGTTATTTTCTAACTTACGTATACATATACAGAATTTAAAAATGTAAGTGTGCTTTATTTTACAGACGAGAGATATAGAATATTAGATAAGGCAGGACATGGAAGGGCATAGTTATAGGGCTGATTATTAATGAATTATTCTTTGATGCTTATGTCTTCTCGCAAAAACTAATATTGAATACTAAATTAAATTTAAAAAATTAAATCCTAAAAACCTCATCAATTAGGTTTGCCAACCTTTATTTCAGTTAGTATCTTCATGTCCTACTTTATAATCTATGGATTGTCTATATCGAATTGTATGTGTAGTCCGTGGCTTTTTATGAATTTGCCGTTATTGTACCATACTACACTATACCTAAAGTTGGGAGTTTGCAAAGTAATTATAAAATTGTATTCTAGCAAAACCGGCCGGCGTGGAATCGAATCTGCGTAACTGCCATTACAAACATCGCCTTGCGCAGAGGGCTTATTCACTTATAGCTGTTTATCGCTTGTTGACTTCTACTGTTGATCACATCAGCTCTACACATTCTCTCTCAACTACGGAATTCCACACGCTTAATATCGTCCATCAATTAAACGTTACAAACGTACAAAAGAGTTAGCCTCGGCGGGGAAATATTAGATATTGGAGAATTTGTATAATCGACATTCAAAAATACCATTCAAATGGACAATTACCACGAAAAGTGAGCTTAGCTCTTTATAATGAAGGATGAAGCTGTTGATTTAAAATTTTAAATTGTGTAAAAGAAAATTACTCTTTTGAAAGAGTGGTCATTTTTTCCTGACTTTTTTTTTTTTTTACAGAAGTTGAAAAAGTTGCTCATATGACGTACGACGCTCTTGGTTAAGGGCTACACACAAGTTAGGCCAGTTTTCGAATCGAATTAAATTTCGGCCTTGCATCGAGAATTTAAATTGTGTAAGTCAAAGACACTTTTTTGAGACTTGTCATTTTTTGCTGACTTTAATACTGACATATAGCATAAGACGCTCTTGGTAAAGGGCTAAACACCAGTAAGGCCAGTTTTCGAATCGAATTAAATTTCGGCCTTGCATCGAGAGTTTAAATTGTGTAAGTCAAAGACACTTTTTTGAGACTTGTCATTTTTTGCTGACCTTTATACTGACATTGACACGGTTGCTCATATGGCATAAGACGCCCTTAGTCAAGGGCTACACAGCAGTAGGGTCAGTGCGTGAATCGATTCAAATTGCGGCCTTACACGGAGGTTTCAAAACATAAGTTGTACGAATATTTAGCTAAACAATATCAATTTTTAAACGTAAGCACAAGAATTGTCAGGAACACTGCCAAAAATACATGCAAGGTCACCCGCTTCTCTGAAGGTTACGGTCCCTATTTAACAATGTGTTTCAATATTCCCCCTCCCGAAGAGTGACAAGTTACAACCCTGGCCCCCGACTTCTTTCACAATTACCTTAATCTAGATGTATTCCTGACAAAAACAACAAAAAGTCAACACTACAACTACATGCTAAACGGATCCAAAATGCTGACTAACTCCTTTCAGTACAACGCTTCTAAACAATGGCTTGAATTACCAGAATGCATAAAAAATCGAGCTCCTTCTCTGGTTTTAAAAAACTGGTCTATGATCATCTACTCAACATTCAGCTTGCCGAAAACTTCACACACGACGATGAAACTAATTGATGAAATCTTGTATA
>JAQFZA010000481.1:0-19201 GCA_034695115.1 Desoria olivacea | reverse complement strand
CTTTGGGGAATGGTTACATTTTTCAGCAGTACAGTAAATAGAATAGCTAGTTGGATTGAAAATGTGTTGGCTAATTTGTTAATAATTTTCGTTGGTACAAACAGGTTCCCAGGGCTGTTTTTATTTTTAATCGTAGATATCGTTTTTTTAATTACCTCAGGTTCTATTTTCATTTCACTTTTGTTTAGAATAAATCTAGAGTTCATTATACATCTGAAGATTTACAAGGATGACTGACAAATGAAGTTGTCGGTCGCTGGGATAAATTAGACTAAATCTCGAGGAAGGGAGAACGTGGATCTTTATGTTCTTCCTGGGTTGGACATTCTTGGTGGTGGTGGTAGGGACGCGTGGATCTAGTCTACCTTTACTATACCGTATGTCTTACTGTACATTGAACAACGGCTTAGCAGTGTCCATAGGGCTCCTTAGACCTAACCTACATGGTACATCCACTGGAGGTTTTATCCCTTTAAGCAAATACAGCATGAACATACTCTATATCATCATTACACTTACAGCTCTCAATATGTGATCCTCACATTCTTGTTCACTGTGCATTGCACAAAGTAATTGTGTATTCATAACATCCTCTGATAAGAGGAGTTGTCATGATGAGCGTAACCCGCCTGTCATCTATGATAGGCCTAATTTGCCAAGGTAAAGGCTAATTTTGTCCTGACTCGGCTGCCCCTTAAATTAAATTAAATACGTTCTTCTTACTACTGGACAGTTGGTAAGAGTTAAATTAAATAAATTTACATCATAATAGTAATTTAAACTATATACGTATAATATACTACTCCTTGGTAGCCGCTGTGTTCCTTGGAATGCTGGCGTTTGTAATCAGCAAGAAAAGAAAGAAGTTATACAACATGTACAGACATTTCATGAGGAGAAGTAGAGCAGATGGAGACAATGGAGAGGACGATTTATTGGAATTGCAAGAGACGTAATGAGACATACATATCAGTTTTTTTTAAATATGACCTTTACCCTAATGAAGTCCAAGAGACGCTGAAAATACCCCCTGTCGTCTCTAGTTATTTTTACGTCGCTTATCGAACCCCCCAGTTGCTGGGTGGTTGTCATCACTTATCGATGGAATCCCCCAGTGGCAACTGGGGTGGATATTGTTATTGTGGAAATGGCAAATATGTGCTAGGGCTAGACTACTCAAGTGACTACTATTATTTTTAAATTTCGGGTCTTCATTTATAATTTGCTTATATTTTACAGATATTGTGCTAAATGGGATGTATCAAAGGTTTAGAGAGAGATTCTCTCCTGGCCATTGGATGTGCTTTTGCAAAGAATATACTTTTTGGGTGTTTACAGGTCGATGGCCAATGCATACGAGTTGTAACTCTTATAACCTATTATTATATTCTGGTTTTTCTTCTCACTTTTAGAAAAACAGTTCAATAATTTGTTTTCTTATTTTAATATTATTATCAGGTATGAATGATTGTCTTTACAAAGTGAAAACAGAACAACCAGAGTTCTATTGGTTGTTTTTAGGCGTGGCAGGCCAAACACTATTATGAAAACCTCTTTCATGGAAAAACATACACATTACGAGTATATGTTCATAAAGATGACAATCCAAACTCAGAAAACGGATGACGGACTTGGATTTCTTTATCCATACCAAAATAAGTGAAGAAATCGTAGAAAATACGAATAAGAATGGTAGTGGCAAACTCAGTTCCTAAATGGGATAAAAGATCAATTGTGAACCGAATGTGTTGTGGATAAACCAAAGATACGCCTATATAAGCGCTAGTATGCACTTTTGACATCTTTTTAGATCAGTGTAAGCAAATATGGAACTTATCCGGTTGAAAAATAAAAAAATTTATACTTTTAAAACCTCAGGCTGGGATATTAATAACCCTACGATAAGTCTGGATAAGATGAAGTATTAAAAACTTATTGTTATCATCTACATATAAGGTGCTTGCAAAAATTACGAATATGGTCCTTATCGGAGCTTATATTCGATAAGCTGCCTTTACACCCCAATGTGAATTTACCAAATGGTTTTCATTATGTGCTAATGGTTCCAAACACGTCCAAAAATCTCATGATTGAAGAAAATATAAAATATTATTAAGGTATTAAGGTATTAAGAATCATTTTTTAAAAAGTATTACCTTGTTTTTAAGTTTTTTCAAAATTTTGTTCTACATTTTTGCTAAAGCTACTTGGTTATGCCCTTTTGAATGTTTTATTAGCCGGTCCAAATATTCACACCAGTAGTAAGCACGGACTGTCGTACCCCTCTTTATGCCAATGCAAAATCCCTCCCGCCATAAATAGACTACAAATGGCATAGCCAAAATCCACCATGCATAATTTTACTACACAACCACTGCCACCATACATCGTCCAAGTCAAACTCTCATACAAAACCCTCCAGTCATCTATGCTTAAAGTAAGTAGAGGAAAAAATCCAATATATCTCAAGCGAGGATGACTAGTAGAGTGGTATAATTCGTTACTCTGTGTTCTGTAGAACACGAGTTGGCATCCCTTCGTCAGTCTAGCTACGGGAAACCGGTGGAATAGGATTTATTGCCTATTCCATCGTTTTTTTCAACCCAAAAGTGACCGATTTTTTGAAATATAATAAAATAAATTGCTTTAAAATCACTTCAATTTCAATCAATTGTCTTCACCTTTGCAAGTTGATGAAGACTTGTAAAAGATACATTACTAAACATTGTATGTAAAAGATTATTGACTGGAGCATAGCCAAAAATTTTTTTCAACTTTTGAAAGAGCATTCAGAAGTCCTTGAGAATATATCTCTACCACATAGCTCTAAAAGTGTATTAAGTTGCTTAGATTTTAATTTTAAGCAATTGGCGTTAAAAGGACAGTACAAAGAATTTTCCGTAGATTTGACCAATGTATTACCAGATTTACAATCACTTTTTGAATGTACACAAAATAGTATATTTAAAATACTGACAGCAGAGTTGGTGGCTAAAAATCAGTTTAAAGTCCAATTCAGTCCTCTCTTAGTTTATTCAAGGGAAGATCCCCAGCCTGGAGATAAGGTTTTCCATTTCGAAGAACCCAAGTCTTTTCTGTTTGGTGTTGTGACACCTAACATGATTCCTTTTGCTATAGTTCATGTTAGGCAACAATTACAAGAAAACATTGAATTATTTACAAACGCAGAATCTGGATGGATTTTAGAATGTATTCAGGGATTTAGTATGCTGATAGATAAATTGGTTCATTTTTCCTGGTAGTGGTGGTACTAATGAATGGGATAGTGATTCCTTTCCTTCCATTCTTAAGGCTAAAAATAAATGTTTAATTAACACTGAGAATAGTGACTCTGTTAAATGTTTTGCCAATGCAGTAATGTGTCACTTTTAATGGCAAAATAAAAACTTGGGGACAGACTTCCAAAATTGGAACAATGCCAACTGACTAGCTCTAACTATCATAGGCTTTGATGATGAACAAGCTTGCATCAGTCAGTAGTGATGGACATGGGCTTAAAATCCGTCGATAGATTTAACACCCATGTCCACGCGAAAAATTAAGAACTAATTTCGCGAGGCTGGTAACTTTTTGCTGAAAATTCGCAGGTTTTAATAATGTCCAATTTAATTAATATATGAAAATGATGCTGTGCAATATTATAGTATAATGGTAATTAATGTAATTATGAAATAAATCAATAATTAGTTAGCTTAGTTCATTGAAGTCGGCCTTTTCTAAGCTTTGATATTCAAAGCGAATCATCGAAGTCGAAAGAAGGCTGACAGAAACTCATCAACAGCACCAGCCTTTTATACCCGAGCAGACTTGCGTGCTCTATACTATAAATGTTCCCCCCTATTTCCAAAAACTGTCAAACGCAGAGTCTGTGTTTGATGGATGATTGCTTGAAATCAATCTATCATGTTCAGAACTACCTACATGTCAATAACGGACATTTAAATTGATTTTAATTCAAGTACTTGCTGTGTGTCGATATATTTTTGGTGACTCATCCGACATGATTATTCAGTTGTTTGGAGCCAGTATATAAAGCGAAGACGAATCGGAAAAAAGGCCATTCCAATCTGGGAAAAATGGCTAAAACCTCGAGAAATTCTGAATTTTTAGATGAAATCCTAGAATCAGAAGAAATAGCAAGATAGATCAATATAAATGAAAAAAGTAAACTCGACTGACAAAGTAGATATTCCAGATAACGAGATCCCAATTGAGATGACCAAGGATTTCTATAATACACCAGACACCGTAAAGTACGGTAACATTTACGTTCGTAAGTATTTCCATCCTGGCAAACATCAATACTACGTATATTTTAAAAAACATCGTACTTCTCAAACTAAAATAGCTCAGACAGTACTCATTTGAGTATTCCAGCATTTCTGTTAGAAGAATTCACTGAAAAGTTGAATAAATTGATTCGTGAAGTGCAATTGGCAGGACAGAAGAACATACCAGCACGACTTGCAAATTCTCCGCATGTTAATCTTACTGATTACAAGGATATAAATTATTGGACAACGTTCCTTTGTGAATTTATCACGACTAATAACGCACTGGTTCTGAGGTATTATAAAGCCGACAATGGGGTGTGGTTTATTAGAATGTGGTGTCCAAAAAGATTCCCAATTGAATTTTCAAAACTGCTGAAAAAACATCAGTCTGAAATTTCAAGAGAAGAACATGAACGAGTTGAGAAGCTGAAAGCAGAAAGCGAGTAATTCAGAAGCAGATATTATAAATATTATTATAGTGTTAGCAATAAAAGTTTAAACTTCAACTAACAAAATGTTTGACGGTTGTATTCCTTGTATAATAGCATATTTTTTAGTAGGTTTTGTAATTTACTTTATATTAGTATGGATTATTAATTGTGCCATCTTTATGTATTTTAACAGAAAATGTAATTCCACAATATTAGTTTGAATAATAAAAACAGAACTTTTCAAAAGCAAAATACGAACAAATCAATTCAAAATTAAATGTTTACTCTTCAAGTTATATTCAATATTTATAAATGCAATCATATTTATTTTCATACTAATCCTTAGATACGTTAAGCGGGAATGTTTTTTAAAGGTTTTTTTTGTCCCACTTAAGTTAATTCCTCCTTAAACAATAGAATTAGCATTAACTTAGTGTGAAAGCCTGAGATCCTTAATTCATTTATTTTTACAAAAACAAAAATATATCTGTAATATCTTTGGTTATTAATTAACAGTAGATCAAAATATATTGACCAATATTTTCACTCTTTCAAGGGTTAATGTCATCAATGTTCATTTTTTGATAATTACAACAGATACCTAATTACAATTAACACAATGATAGCCCAATCCTATTAAAGCCATTTATTGGAACAGATTTTCAAGCAGGTACGTAAGAAATATGTTAATCGCCTCCGGCTCATTGGCCTTTGAATAGCTTAGAAAAGAGCAGTACAATTTCCTGTGTTTGGTATATAATCGATAAATTCGTTAAACCCCTAACCAAGCAATATTAAAGAACGACTGGCGTTATTTGTAAATGCTAATAATTCATATTTGTTATTATGTTTGAACATGGTAATACTCTGTAAGTTGCTTTGTGAGTAACGTCGGAACACTAATCCGAATCAGAACTGGAACTACTGAATGAACTTCCATGTCCACGGTGTCCACGGCCTTTCATTCCCTCATCATACCACCATCCCTGCCGCCATGTCCACTACCACCGATACCCACACCACCACCCGTGATACCAGCACCTCCGCCCCCATGTTCACCACCACTGTAACCCCCACCACCAAAATCATTAGATATATTGAAGCCATTAGATATAGTGTGTACTGCCCATGTACTAACCATCATCCCACCTTGATTTAAATATTCATCAACAAGAGAGTAAGTAAGTCGTTTTTCCGGCTAGGAAGCACAGGTATACTACACCTTAAAATGCCGCTTCTTGATTCTTGACTAACCCCAATAAAATATTCCAAGCTCTACTACTTAAAGCTATGCCGAATGAAGAATAACTACATGCACACAATGCTAACTAAGTTTTTTATGAAGTATAAACGTATAATAAACTGCTATTACAAATTTTGGACAACACATTTTTTTATTTAAAAACTTTTTTTGAAGAAATATACTTTAATTAAAAATACAGACAACTATAAATACCCAATTCACCCAGTAATTATAAACTTCAAAATTAACACTAACACCATACTACACAGCAAATCTCTCAGTTTCACTATTAATTACTTTCACAATAAATTACAAACTCACTGAATTTTACAACTTTCAACTCATTTTCAACTTCACCTTATAAAAAATCTCACAAAAAGTAACCACAATCTATTTAAACCCTTACCCTTTGCCATTGCCATAAATCATCAACGCTTACAGTAACAACTCACAGTAATAAACAGAAATTACAAGATTGTAATATTCTATTTTGCTCTCCTAAATATCATGAAATCATGCCCTGTAATTACTATGAATTAAGACCTGAATAAATAATTTGCCAATTTCCATTCATAATTAAAAATGCATATTTATTTTCTCATAATTATTTTCTTCAAATTTTGAGCAAAAAGTTACCTGCCTCGCAAAATTAGTTGTTAATTTTTCACGTGGACATGGGGGATCAATCCATCGACGGATTTTGAGCCCATGTCCTTAACTACTTCAGTCGATGTCAAAGAATTGATGACGGAGTTGAAAAGACTAGACTCGATTAGAGAAACAAATTGATAAGGGATAAATCTTTGCCATTGTATGTTTGCAAAGAATGCTGACCAATTTAAATTGATTTAATGCTTATCCTGCTGGTGCTGGAGAGTTTGCGGGACGATGAAGGTAAGAAAGTTTGTTTTTTGTAGTATTTTTTATTTGCAGCAGATTGGTTGAAGTTTAATTAATCAATTATATTTTTTAATTTTAGTGCCAGGCCCTTCAGCTGCTTGGGATGTGTGATTCCCTCATCGGAGACTTTTTCCATCTCCATCAAGAAATGTGTACGTTCCACTTCTTCCTGCTCCTGTTGTTGTTCAGTTCAACAACAATGATGAGGAGGAGGACACTGACGACGAAGTGGTATTTTTGGGGTATCGTCAACGCTAATTTTTTTATAAATTATAAAGTCCTTTAAAATAATGGAAGGCGAAATGAAAAATGAATATGTAATTATGGGGGAATAATTTTTATTAAAAAACCAAACTTTTTTGTGGTCATCAGCAACCTCCTTCTCAACTATTGGCGTATCAAAGGAATTAGGAGGAGCGTAAGTAGTCTCGTCAGTATCGCCCTTCGTTTTACTTGCCTCTTTTAGCTCCAGGAACTTATAGCTTCAAACTAAATTTCCATGAACACTGTTCAACACGAATAGAAGGGAAGCCTGAAAGGGTCACCGTTAAAGAGGATTGAAAGACGACTTACAAGTCTTTGTCGAGGAGTCCCTCCTCCTCTGGTGACGGCCGCACTAAATACAAACCGACAAGAGGGGAGCCGGGCAAGTAGAATATTCAGTTCTATCAATTAATATATTGTCTGTCCTGATAATCTAGTCTGTGGAAGGGGGAGTGGGGGCTATACCTTCGAATAATTATGTTCATAAAGAATCATTTTACAGGATGTACTCCGTTTGCTCGAGATCCTAGCCCCATTGCAGGGAAGGATAAGGAATGTCCACCTTCGTACCATCCGTCCTTCAGTCCGGAGGCAGATGAGAGGGACCCACCCACCCCTCCGCCGCAATTATTCAATGGAATGGATTCTAATGCATCTCGGACCGTCATCTCTGAATCACCTCCTTATTCAAATGTCAAATTTTCAACTCCGCAAGCTAGTAGCCTGCCTTCAGAGGATTGGAACAGCGACATATGTTTGCATAGGTAAGTACTCGTATTTCAATTAAATCCTCTAACCCAATGTTTCTGAATATTTTTAATAATTCCGGCTTCTTCTTTCTTCGTTAACAATAGTTATCAAGGACGCATTCCCGAGCCGAAGTCAGGGGAGAAGATCCGACTTTCGGAACATACCCCATCTTCAATTGCTACGAAGAAGTAAATTAACTTCAAACTCCTTAATACCACACAATGAATTCAAAAATGTTAAGTCGTTTCCATAATTTCATTTGAAGGTTGGTGATGACTACGACTGGGAAGGTCGGGACCCTAATTCAACTTAAGTTGAAGGTCAGAAAGAGGACTCCGATTCTACATCAACTTTAATGTAGAATTGTGAGTCAGGATAAGGGGAACGAGAGAACTTACCACTCCTTTCGCTCGAGTCTTGTCTGAGAGTTAGGAAGAGGAGGTTACCTCTAGTTTTCACTCTGTCTTCTCAGTTTTCTCTTTGTAATAAATCGTTTTAATTTTACGCCCTGACCAAGTCCATTTTCCCAAGTGCATCCCAGTCTAACTTGGGACACCTGATAAGTCAAGTCAGGTCATTTGAGGGTAATAGGCAGTCAGCTAGTGAACTTCAAACGTGACAGCGAATCCTGAATTATTGAAGTTAATACTTGAAAGTAGCGTTGCTACAATTTACAAAGAAGGTTCAAAAATTTCATAGTATACCATTCAAATTAACCTCATGTAATTTTATATATTTTAGGATTGAAGAGCCTGACAATCCGTATGAACATCCTTGAGATTGGAGTTACGGCGTACAATCCTTTAGATTGGATAATGATAAAGGAAGGTATATTGGTGCTATCAAATTTGGAGGATTTAGAGATAGACAACTTCACGAACATCGATCTGGTGGAAATGCAGACGCTGAGCAAGTTGACTAATGTCCTGCTCAGGAACTGTTCACAGTTACTCCATTGACCGATCCTCTGACATTTAATCTGACTCGTTTCAATAATACTCTATCCTCTACTTAACTATGTGCTCTATTTTGAATGTACGTGTATCTCGTATAATTTAGCTCGATATGGTGCTAACCGTCAATTTTTGTTAGAATCATTCTCTGTTAATTTAAGGTTTGACTTTTTTGATTTCTATCTTTTAAAATAAATCTTATTTTTAAGAGAAATAGGTGACCTTATTGAAGCACAACTCGAAAGTTGCATGGCTAAACTAAAACGAAATAGCAATTGCTAAAATCCACAGGCTTACAAAAAAGTTTTTTAAATTACAGGTGTATACATGTTACAGGTGTATACATGTATTACCCTAAACTTATTGAGTTTTGTAATATGTACTATGTATAAAATGAATTGTCTTACCGGCTTAGAACATGTTATATTAGCCCAAACTTATTGGTTTTTTAAATATGTTCTATATATTTATAATTATAAATTTTCATTTTATTTAAAATTTATTAACAAGTTGAGTGCAGCGTGATAATACATTTTTCATTTCATTTTCTGGTTTAATTGATTAAATTAATTATTAATTCATTAATTCTTAATTTAATTTGCAATTTCTATAATAATATTATAATGAATATAATCCACAAGCTGTTTTATATTGAAAATTGTTCATCCAAACCACAAAAAAGACCATACTAAAAACCTGACGGATTTAATTAAGCTGCTCGTACAACAGAGAGAGGAAGTTCTTTATTTTAACATACATTCATTCCAAATTAGCCGGCAGAGGAGATTGTAAAAAAATGTTCATTTCGAAGAATGTTGTAAAAATTAATGACGGTAAGTTAGGTTGATGTATGGACGTTTTAAAATTCATAGTGATTTGGTCATCAGTAATCATTTATACGCTCAACTTATATTCGAATATACGATAATTTAAATGTAGAAAAATTTTGGGCTTACAGAAAATTCCACTTAAATATTTGTGACCATTTCTGAAAAATACTAGCAACTTAATTCATTAATTTTTATCTAAGACAACCTCAGAAGTACAAGCAATGGTAAATAGTTGGAACTTGGCTGGAACATCGTTTTGTATCATATTCATGCTTCCTTTCTTTGGAGTATAATTTATTTTTAAATACGTGTTACATTTAAATTTACGTGTAATTTTTCATCTTTCAAAAAATAAATATTATAGCCTTACAGTTAGTAAATTAAAATGCTATCATCATTTTTTTTATCAATCACAAAACATTTTTTAGAAATCAATATTATTTGGTATTGATTTGTTAAAACCTTACAATTTGAGGGATTTTGTAAACTCTACTTTTAGATTTTTGTGCTTAAAGATTTTCTGGTAAAAAAAACATCATAAGTTCATTTCACTGAATCGCTTTTTCATTCAACCGAAAAAAGTCAACAATAATTCTTTAGCTTTTAGGCTATTTTTTTAAAACGTTGGGTATTTGAAATTTGATAGATCTCGGACGACATTTTCCAATTAGAATGTGTTTGTACAAATGCAGAAATGTAGTAGCAAAGTTAAAAGGTAAAAAAATAGAATGCAAAACTTCTTACTTTTGACTTCTCACTTGCAGAATCTGAGAGGATTTATGCCGGAAGGATAAACAAAACGCCGTTACTTTAAATACTTTCAAATAATTTAATTACACAGATCAGAACTTTCGTTTTGCTTTTTAAATAACTAAACTAATAAAAAAGGAATTACAGCTTACAGGTACAGAAAAACTTTACAGTTTAAAAAAGTAATGATTTGACAAATTTGAAACATTCAAGTAGTTTAAGATAAACACCCTTACAGAAACAAGAAATTAAGAAGCCAATTAATAATTTTGATATTTCCAATGTAATTAGTGCCGACGTGTTGCGCAGCAGTAGAGAGATTGATTAATTATTCCTAAAACATAGCGAAGGAGTTGCGTGTTTCTTCTTGGAATTTCGCCTCTAATCCTCTCTAGAGTCAGAATAAACTGCTGAGCAAATCGTTTTGTCATGGTTATAAGAACGCGGCTCCAATTGGGATTGCTTTGAGAATTCCGTGGTGACAGTACTTTTATTTCCAATATACCTTCCGCACCCCTAGCTGATGGCACAAATAAGTTTCCAATAGGTGACTTGTCAGCCTGACTGTAAATTCAATTCAGTGGAACATTCTGGTCCTTTATTTAGGCATGCGGGTTGTTAAAAAATCGTTGAACATCCGTCTCACCGGTGACATTGTTCAACTCTTGTAAAATGCATTTAATTTTATAAGCGGAATCCCGTAAGGTAAGAATATCATTTGATTATTAGCAATAGTATTTAAATTAATATGCAAATAGAAACGTTCATTAAAATGGAATTCTATAATGCAGCTATTTTAAACAAATACCTTTTGATGCCAATCAGTTTTGACGGTATTGTGTTTTCTCGAAGAATTTCTCTAGCCCAATGGATGTACCAGGCTTTGCGATCGTCGGCGTATTTTTCGGACCGAAAGGTTGTTGAAGTTGAAGTGTCCTTACTTTGTTTAAACTCAAGTAGTTGAAAATATGGAGTGTCAGAGTTGTCCAGGGTGAAGGCGTAGTCGTCGGCTTCCGTTATGTAATTAAGTATGTTAGTAAAAGCTGCAGTTTCGTCATATTAGTTTTCAACCACAAAGTTGGGTGTTGGAAGAACCAGCGTTGGTCTAATCCTCTTTGTCAAGTTAATTGCTTGTTGGCTGTTGACAAGAGTCGCTGGAAAATTATTTACAACCCTTTTTTATTTGTAGTCCGCTGTGTCATTATTACTTACGTAAGAATATACCTAACCTATCCTTTACGTCTGTTCATAATCCTCTACAGTAAAATAGGATACTCCGTTTGCCTTGAAACCGGTAATACTACGGAAAAAGATAGGAAGAACATTCCTTATAAAATTTTAGTTTTTTGGAGCTCTTCCAACAATTTATTACAAGGCTTATACTGATCAACAAACAAAGAACCCGCTTTTTGCAAACCTAGTATGAGTATAGTTCATTAAAAAACAAGGAGGATTGAAAACCTCTATTTCCTAATGAAATTTCGTAGGCAAATAGCTTAAGCAGTATCTTTTTTTGTAATATTGAAATCATTTTGAATGGCTTCAAATGCTTTACCTGTCTTAAACAGCCAATGAAAGTTGAGTAGGCAAGTGGATGACAAAAATTGCAGATTGGACAATCCAAATACAAGAAATCGTAGCCTCCCTTACAATTTGACAGTAACCCTCATACGGTAGAACGTCGTTTTGTTTTTGGATTATTTTGGGTTCGAATCGCAGAAAGGTTTTGCTTAATTGCTTTTGATTCTTTCAGACGTCAAATGGCAATTATATCACCGTTATAAAAAAGATTGTTTTTTTGTTTTTTCTCCAGAGTTTGATATGATTCATGGTATCGGAAGTGATGTGCTTTCAACAATTTAATTACCCACGGCCCCACAGATTACAAATAGCTGATCCTGGCTAAAAGATTGGTTCACTGGTTTGGGAATTGTAGACACAGCTTCTCTTAATAAATAATTGCTAATTGCTACATTGTTAAAGTGTCGTCTGGCAAACGTAACTGGGTTGAGATTTTGTTGAAAATGTAATCATCACCAACTAACAGTATCTTAATAGGGTTTATAAACGAAATTTGGATTTTGTCGATGAACGTGTTAATTAATAACAATTTGCCACTTTGGGATTGAACTTAACCAAGTTCATGGCAATTGGTATCAGGAATATCAATATTTGAGTGCAGGAGTTGTTCGAAGTCATATTTTCTTGGTTCTGGAACAACCATTTCTTTTTTATCCACATTTCGCAAATGATCTGAAACCCATAGTTTTCGGACAATTTATTATATGATTCTTGACAACGATAATAATCTGCCAGCTATTCTCCTTTTACAAATGTACGATTTTTTAAGCCAAGGGAAATTCCAAGTTCGGTCGTGGTCTTTCAAATATAGTTTTACACGAGGTTTTTCACCAAATTCATACTTTGCAATGAATCTCTATTGTATATTAAACTCTTCAAACTTGTTACTTCTGTGAACTGTGAAGGCTGACATATCTCCATATTTAAATTTGTATATCTTAATATCTGCCTCGGACAAATGAAAAATTATTATTAAATTTTTTCGATTCTTCGGGTTAAAAAACGCGGCGTTTAGTTTCGGAGTCTTCTGTTTTACTAGCAAGCTTAAAGTTATAGCGAACTGACGTAGAACAGACAAGATTTTCAAGAGATGCAAATCTCCCACTTCTCAAAAAAAGGCGGACTGACTTTTACTAAAGAGGAGATACATGATTTGTATGGAGGGGAGGATTGTTATAACCTTGCATTTACCTGTTCAAGTAAGCTAAAAAAAATCAAAGAAGAGATTTTAACCTGACATTATTTTTTTTCAAATGACTTTTAAAATAATTAAATAATTTAGTTTAGGTTGGAACGGAAACATGGTTTCGTGTTCCCATTGTCAATTACATGTACTGGCAACGCGTCGGCTTAAAAAGAAAAAGAATGCGGAATTGGCGAATTGGTCCTATCGTCCACAACGTTGGAGAGTGTAATAAGCTCATATAGGGGAGAAAGAGTTGAATAAAAAAAATCAACCTTTTCGTTAACCTATTTAGTTTTATATTTATCAAGCTTGACACAGTAAATGCTGACTTCCGTATTTTTTACAAAAGATTTAACTGAGTCAAACCCGGCAGTTTTCAGCAACCAAGAGTTTTGCATCATTAGTAAACAAAACTGTAGTCGTAATCACTAAGGTTTGCACTGTACTAAGCCATAAGCTTATATATCATTAAAGGAATTAACAATTATCATCATGCCGTAAACAAACTCGATCACATCAATCGATCGATTTTTTTGTCAAATCAATAGGACTGGTTCTACAGACTCATTTTTCATTATAATTGACCAATTTTATGTGTGACATGAAGCCAACTGCCCTGACCCAATGCTGATTGCGAACAAAGACATGCCATTAGACGCAGATCTGGCTGACTTTATTGTGGATAATTTAAGAGCTGAATTGGAAAAATTCCAAACTAAAATTGATCAGAAAGAAGAGGAAATAAAAATTTTGGAGAATTCGTTGGAAAAGCGGAAAATCAAAATTGTGAGAAACAAATAAACTTTATACGCATTCTAAATTAAAATCGGGAGAAGTCCATGGTTGACAAAACTGGAATCGCAAATTCGACTTAAGTCAACGATAAGTAAAAAACTAACTTTATTACTACAAGGCTAACCTACATAAAGTGGTTATACAGCTAAATGATGAAATATACCTACTGAACCGAAATTTGAAGAACAATCAAATAAAGTATACAAATGGATTAGTGGACGAGATTAATACTTTTTCAACACGACTAGCATACTTGGGGGTTGTGCGTCAAAGATCTCAACACAGTTCAAATGTTGATGTCCTCAACCGACAAAAACCCATGGACGGCAATTCTAAAATTCTCGAGCTCGAGAAGCGATGTCAAGACCACTATTTGTAAAACGTTACAAACTTAAAAAAACAGCTCGCCTCTAGAGAGAAATATTAATTGCCAAAAAGTTCAAAGGTGGACCAATTGCAGAAATAAATGATTTCACAGTTTGAGATATAACAATAAATCCCAAATGTATGCCGAAAACCCTCCCCGCTCCTTCTACCGATCAAATTGATACAGTCCCCTATACCGATAACCCTCCTTTTACGTTTCAAATACCTTTATTGTTATTGTTGTGTAGAAAGCTGGCACTGGTTACTCTGCTTTCCATGCTATAAGGCAATGCATGCCTATCTTATCTCCTTGAGCCCTCCATCTCCCCGCTCCGCTTGTCATGTTAAAAGGGCTATGCATATGACAGCCGTTATCAAGCCTTATTGTTAAGATCAATTATACAACAAATTGTTATATTAAATCCAAATTCAAGGAATATAGCTTCAAAGATGTGAATACCTAATACATTACCATACATTTTAACTTGGTCCTGCAACCTCACGATTATAACTGATTGTACTTTTTACTGATTTTGTAACTGACGGAGATTGGTATTATCCATTTGAACTTGGACAGTACCCAGTGAGTAAACGAAGAACCGGAGAAAACCTAAAACCTACGTCCAAAAATCTCCGGATTGTAGAAAATGTAAAATATAAATTAAAAGTATTAAGAATCAATGTTTTAAAAAGTATTACCTTGTTTTTTAAGTTTTTTCTAAATCTTGATCTTTTTTCTAAATTTTATCTAAAGCTACTTGGTTATACCCGTTTGAATATTTTATTAGCCGGTCCAAATATTCACACCAGTAGTATGCACTGACTGTCGTACCCCTCTTTCTGCCAATGCAAAATCCCTCCCGCCATAAATAAACTACAAATGGCATAGCCAAAATCCACTATGCATAATTTTACTACACAACCACTGCCACCATACATCGTCTAAGTCAAACTCTCATACAAAACCCTCCAGTCATCTATGCTTAAAGTAAGTAGAGGAAAAAATCCAATATATCTCAAGCGAGGATGACTAGTAGAGTGGTATAATTCGTTACTCTGTGTTCTGTAGAACACGAGTTGGCATCCCTTCGTCAGTCTAGCTACGGGAAACCGGTGGAATAGGATTTATTGCCTATTCCATCGTTTTTTTCAACCCAAAAGTGACCGATTTTTTGAAATATAATAAAATAAATTGCTTTAAAATCACTTCAATTTCAATCAATTGTCTTCACCTTTGCAAGTTGATGCAGACTTGTAAAAGATACATTACTAAACATTGTATGTAAAAGATTATTGGTTGGAGCATAGCCAAGAATTTTTTTCATCTTTTCAAAGAGCATCCAGAAGTCTTTGAGAACATATCTCTACCACATAGATCTGACAGTGTATTAAGTAGCTTAGATTTTAATTTTTAGCAAGAAGCGTTGAAAGGACAGTACAAAGAATTTTCCGTAGATTTGACCAATGTATTCATACCAGATTTACAATTTTTTTTGAATGTACACAAAATATTATAGTTAAAATACTGACAGCAGAGTTGGTGGTTAAAATTAGTTTTAAGTGGAGCGAGCGCGGAGGAGGGGTTTATAATTTGCGCTATAGGCGGACGCGAAAGCTGAGTTTAGTATAGGGCTTAGGTTTTGTGTGAAATGAATTTCAGCGCGTGTCTTAGCTATTGTATTAAAAAACCCTTCTCCGAGCCCCCTCCGACAACAGATATCTCCAATATTAGGGCCCATTGCAAAAACAAATAGTGTTTCGAGTTCAACTTTAAATTCTGGATACGTTGATATGAAAATTTATGCATTTGGTTTCCGCCCGAGACTGACCTTCTCCTCTTTAGTCGAATAGAGAAGCAAAAATTGATAAGGGATAAATCTTTTCCACTGTATGTTTGGAAAGAAAAGAGACCAATTTTAATTGATTTAATGCTTATCCTGCTAGTGCTGGAGAGGTAGCGGGACGATGTAGGTAAGTGAGTTTATTTTTGTATTATTTTTTATTTGCAGTAGATTGGTTGAAGTTTAATTAATTAATTATATTTTTTAATCTTAGTGCCAGGTCCTTCAGCTCCTCGGGCTGTGCGAGTCCCTCATCGGAGACTTTCTCTATCTCCATCAAGAGAGGTGTACGATCCACTTCTTCCTGTTCATGTTGTTGTTCAGTTCAACAACAATGACGAGGAGGACACTGTCGACGAAGTGGTATTTTTGGGGTATCGTCAACGCTAATTTTTTTTTATAAATTGTAAAGTCCTTAAAACTAATGGAAGGCGAAATGGAAAATGAATAAATGTTTATGGGGTTATTATTTTTATTAAAAAAACAAACTTTTTTTTGTGGTTATCAGCAACCTGCTTCTCAACTCTTGGCGCATCAAAGGAATTAGGTAGAGCGTAAGTATTCTCTTCAGTAGCGGCAGGTGATTCCTCAGTAATGGCAATTACAGATGTCTCAGCAATTGGTGTCACTGGATTCGTCTCAGTAGTAGGTGGTATTGCCCATGATCTTTCTGGTTTGGGGTCGTATACTTTCAATGTCAAGTCAAAGGCAATCTGTAAAGCATGCTTTCCATGTCCACAATGATGCAAGTAGGTAGCCAATTTCCCAATTAGGGTAGGAACTTCACCAATGTTAAAGTTGATCCACATGGTCTCTCCAGAATGTGAGTTTCACTTCATGTGAATTGATTGATAGTTCGACTTCTGTACCAACACGACAAACGAGTAGATTTTTTTAAGAACAGCAGAAGAGTCAACAGTAGCTGGAGCAGCAACAGTGGCTGGGAGAGAAAGGCAGATGTCCTCGGTTCGTCGGTCAGCTCCTTCAATCTCTAGCCGATTGACTAAAGGAGGCGCAGGCCCTCCTCGCCAAATACGTCGGACGTTTCCGCGGCAACTTGTACGAAGTACAATTGGTCGAGGAGGAAGTCTTACTTCTTCATCTGCACTGTTTCCGCGGTTGCGGCGGCCGCTCCCGCAAATGCGGACGTCTGCGCATGACGGTTCAAAAGTGTCTGAGCATGTAAAGTCCCACACAAGGGACTTGTCCTTGACCTAAGAGTTAAAGGTCATACCATCGGGGCGCTTTCCATTCCTTCTGACTAGTCCTGGCGGCTCTCGTATACTGGGGCACTCTGCAGTCCGCAGGGCCCTGGCGATGACATCATTCGCGTGGGAGTGACGAGATTGTCTCCACACGCTACTTTTGCAGGAGAGGCCGTGTAGGCCGTTTTCTTTGACATCTGCCTTGCAGTGGCAGCGGTGGGGTTGGCAGATTTGGTTGCCCAATCTGAGGGCGCAAGAGACCCGGAAGGCCTCATTGGGCAGGACGGTGCCCATTTGGGGCGATGGCAGGGCGTGTAGCCAGGCGCCAGATTCTGGATGTTGGCCGGCTATTATTCGGGCTTTATCTTTTACATTTACATTTTCATTTTACTTAGTGGGCCTCCGAGGGCAGATTCTGGATTTAGAAACTACAACACCAGCCGCAGATCTTTAAAGCACATAAGGTACATTTTTTTAGAATGGTAATTATAGTATTTTTTATAATTTACCAATAATTCATCGCCAATTCTAAAACGATTGAGATAAAAAAACACTTCAAATTGAATTTATGTGGTTATTCATTTTGTTTTTTTCACCGAAACTCACCTTTAACACGACACTAATTACTCTTTCTAGCCGAAAGCCTGCACCCGTGAGTACAAGGCAGAGTTGATAAAATGTAACTCATCGTAATTTAAATTGATAACATTAAATTGAAACTGAACTCACCGAGGCCAAGAAGAACCTGCAGACCTGTAGTCTCATGTCCACATCTGATCAACCTTTCTTCAACTCCTCAGCATTTACGCTGGATATCCAGCTCACAGAGGCAAGGTTTAACCGTCTTTCCTGCATCGACGAGGCTAACGCTAATAGAACTATCCACGCAGCCCAAATCCAAGAGTTAAAGGAAATTATCGCACAGTCGCTCCAAAGGAACTGCACTGGTTGGAACGAAGTATGGATAGCAGTTGGAATCAGCATTTGTTTTGTAGCCGTCATCTTTATTGTTAAGAGACACCGTGAGTATAATGTAGGCAATTTATTAATTATTCTGAATATGTCAAATTAAATTCAGAACATATAAAATATAATGTTTTTTAGAAACTAGGAGGAAGGGAAATATTGGAGATGTCATTGGTTTGGATGTTGCAGTCGAGAATATTCTGCCGTCGAGTTTTGAGATAGTCAACCTCATTTAAATTCAAACCAACGAATTTGGAGTTTTTTGTTTTTATGTTTATGTAGAAGATCCTGAATAAACGTAACAAAACTTTGTTCTATATTTCCCCATGTAATGCGGTGCATGTCGTTATTATCATCTAAGGGAACTTATTGTGAATGTACCCTAAGCGTCAGTTAGTTATCACAGCATGGCGTTAGATACCATGGTAACTCATTGCATAATTTTAGGTTTATTGAATTTGTCGTCATAAATCAAGAATGAGAAATTTTCGGAATTTTTTTGAAGGAGGTTGAGATTAATTAAACTTTGATGTTTTGAAAATTTACAGTTCTTGAAATTTTGGATTTTGAAATTTAATTTTGAATGATTTTAATATACAGATGTTGCTGCCTGTGCCTGCGCAAGATTCGGCACTGTAATTGACTGTTGTGCAGCTAACCCACTGCTGCTGTTACCATGGATACCAATTGTCGTCGTCCAGTCAAGGACTTGAACACGGTGTGTGTTCTGATTGGTTTAGGAACGATGTGAAAATGTGTTGTATGGGAAATTGTATATGTAAGGGAGGATGTGTCTAATTTAAGGCAGAAGCATATTAGGCTTGGAAGGGAAAGCAACTGGCTTT
>JAQFZA010000480.1:0-19209 GCA_034695115.1 Desoria olivacea | reverse complement strand
AAATGAAAATTATGAAAAGAATCGGATTCGAATTTGAATTTTTTTAAACGAACTGAGAATGATTTAACTTGAAATCTCTGTAAAAATGAAAAACGAAAAATCTACGCAAAAATGAAACTAAACTAATTAGAAATCTGAAAAATAAAAAACTTACGTTGTTTACAGAGGAGGGGTGAAGAACTAGATGAGACGATGGATATCGTACAAGAGGATGTCAAAAAGGGACTTGGATTGGAGCTTATGTTGCTCAGTTGAGAGTCAGAGATGGAATGGACACTTCTCAAGTGTCGGGTGAGCATGTATCCAAATCACAAAGTCCTGTCCTTATTTTCCTGGAAAAGGAGGTGAGTAAGACATATAGGGTTGAAGTGTCAAAAATAGGCAATGGAAAGCCATATTACAGCCACCACCTGCCTCAGCTTCAAACACACACTTCCTTGTTCATGTCCTCAGTAAAATAAGGGCTGGACCATACACAGTATAACAATACAATAAAGGCAGGGATCCCTGTCACGTACTCATTCTTTTCCAGGAACAAGGGTGGGCTAGGACTTCAACGGCCAGTTCAACATTTAATCTAAAAATATAGAACCTATATAGTTCTGAAGATTCAGAACCTAATACTTGACTATGATTAACATTCATGTTTCTATATAATAAAGTGGAGATAAAGTGAGCTAAAATTAGATAAATGTGAAGTTCATGCAGATTCCATGATATTGTAAAATTAAATACTCTACTAATTTTTTTGAATTTATGATTGTTACAAAGCAATAAAATAAGATATGGAAAAAATGAGGATTGTAAATTCTGCTTTCATCTGCATACTATACATTTTCAGTGTATTCAAGCTATGCGGGGATATTTCTATGCAAATTTTCAATTTTGCAACTCCTGAGTACCCTCTTCATATTTTTCGCAGATTTCGATTGAGGATGATCAGTTCACTCGGAGAGACTATTGGAACACTTCACAATCTGCGCAATTATCTCATCTTCCTAACTCGAGCTCGTATCCCTATCGACTATAATCAAACAAATTGTGCTTCGATTAGATATATATTTGAAGCTTTGTCAATGAACCATTGATCTCAAATATCGATAGGTTATGTAATTTATTTTGTTAAATAAAATCACACCATATTTTGAAAAATACAAGGAACATTGAATGAAAACTATTTCTTCTAACTTAAAAAGACTTGCATTTCAGACACCCGTTCTGGGAATACAGGGAAAGTTAAGGGAAATTTGTTTCGCCTGCAAATTCTTTCATAATTAATTGACTTTAATACAAACAGTATAGGATCGTGCATTGAAGTAATAGTAATTAAACATTTAATCCAGTAAGGGAGAAGGATTTTTATTTTATGTTACCCGTTCTAGATCAGTAAGGATCAAATGATAACCACATAGAAAGACGAAATGTTTTTATAATAAATAAATGAATTATTACGAGGACCCGATCGGACCCGGGTAATGGATTTGAAAAATAAACTGTCAGCTACTTAAATAACAAGAGAAGTTTTTTTTATTTTATTGGAAACTTCATTTTTTATTATAAGCATGGATAAGATAGAAGCTTGAAAACATTAGATTCATAAAATCACGGAAGGAGTTTATTATTGTACTGGTGAATCAATGAATTAGCACGTTTTTCCATACGTAAGACAAGTTTTGGATGAGGACTGAATGACGTTTTCAAATGGATAAGATGATGTAATGGTGCTTTAGAATTCTTGATATGAGATGGTAAGGTCAGAGTAAGGTCGAATATCAATCATAACTATCACATAGGGTAGCAATTTGATCCATTTAAATTCACAATTCTATCATAACATAACCAAGGAACCAGTTTCGGACAGTCAGTCAGGAACTATAAATGTTTAAACGTTCCCCAGGAACGTTTAAACGTTCCCTATAAAGAACGTTTAAACGTTCCCCAGGCACGTTTAAACGTTCCCTGTAAAGAACGTTTAAACGTTCCTGGGGAACGTTTAAACATTGATAGTTCCTGACTGACAGTAGTACCCAAATCATCGTTCTTTCATCATTCTTCTGAGGGAATTCACAAGAAACTTAACGCAGCACTCAATGGTCTAACAACAGAGTTCTTCAGAATTCTAAAATGTTTAATGCTGATTTTCATGATTTTTTAAAACTGATTTTCATGTCTTCTGTCAGGATATTTACGGAAGTAATTGAATGAAAATCATTCTTGAAAAAGCGTGAAAACAACGTGAAAAAATCATAAAAATCCTCATAAAATCATGAAAATATGTCATTAAAACCCTCTTAAAAACCATAAAAAATATGTCATACAACATCCTATTGCAACCACGAGTCATTAACATGAGTCAGTTTAACATTTAAAATTATAAATATAACGAATGTTAATTTTATCCTATTAGATTACAGCTAACATTTCTATTCTAGAGGATGCACAGGTTAAGGATTTTTGCCCAACGAGTCCCGACCTGACAACAACTAAGGATAATAAGTATTGTAATGTAACTGACAGTCTCCTTGTCAATAACCGTCGACAAAGTCAGTTGACAAGTTTATTTAATGGAGTTGTATTTGATCATTTGAAAAACGGGAAATCCCTTCTCTTTAGCCTTGTCATATTTATTAATTCAAAAATGGATAAAAGGGCTCCATTTTCCAAATAAGGGCTAAAACTTGATAAAATAAAATAAAAGCGGTTGGACTGGAGTTATGGAGAGTAGGGATCCGATTCGGCCAAGAATGTTCCATTACCTAACCGGCTTTTGAAAGATCATTCATGCACTGTATGAAATCTGGTCATATAATTCCATAACGCTTCAGCTTAACACAGGTTCCAGCTCGTTACAAATGAACGTAATTATAACGAGACTCGTGGCTTCTTATCCATTTTATAATATTGTAAAATGATTCGGAATGAATTGGAACCTGCTGAGCCTCTTCATATAATTTCACGTCAGATATAAAATAAATTCAACAGATGATTACGTAACCTAATGTGTTTAAGGATTTGAAGCGATTTAAATTCCATGATAAATGTCGAGAACAAATTGCATCCTGAAACTCCTGCTTCTAAATCATGTCATCGTATGCGTAACAAGCATAGGGAAAAGGACCTCGACCTATTTGTGTATAATCCGAGGAGTCGATGCCATTGCATATTCGATGTTGGATTCAACAGCATTACCTCCTCCATCTCATACTGCATGTCTAATACCCGCATTTCCTTTCAATCCCCGCAAATATCCGAGTGCCCATATCAAAATTCCTCTTCCTGGAAAAGGAATGAGCAAGAGAAGGAACATGGTTGAAGGGGCGAAAATAAGACTTGGAACGTCACAATCCACCCTTGTCATGTACACAACCAATTCCTCATATCCCACTCACTCATAACTCAGAAGAAAGGGACTGTAATAAAGGGTCTGGAAAGTTGTTCATGTGCAAGTGAACTCACACAATCCTCTCATTTCTCAGTCAGAGTTTCATTGGTAATTTTCCAAAATTCTTAATCAAAATTCTAATGATGAAATGAAAACGTGGAGTCGTAATTTAAACCATGTGATCGGATAAGTATCCAAAAAGCTACAATCATTTCCACCACAATGTTTACTTTCCAAATAGGTTTATATTAGATATTTTGAATGAAGGAAACATTTGCCAACTAATACTCCATTAAGATAGTCGAAGCTTGTGTAAATGTTCGGACGGAAACCTGCGGGATTTTTCGGGCTGAAATATGAGCTCTCCAAACAGTTTTCTTGGTAGATAAATAATTTTTTTGGCAGCTATGTAGTTAGGAGACTACCGAATCTCTGGCATGCCATTTCAGAAAAACTAAAATTATCAAAAAAATAAAGAATACGATTTTTTTAAATCATCAAAAAAATTATGAAAGCCGGTATGAGAGGTTAGCAGAAAGTTTAGTCGAGTTTTATGGATAGGTGTAACGTGTTCTACATTACTCACTCAATTTCCCCTCAATTTCCACCAAAACAATAATTGATTAGCTACATATTTATGTTTACATAATATTTCGTTTACTTTCGTTTATGACAATATACAGACAATATCCCGTCGGATATATTTTAACCAACTGATCATAAAATTATAGTCTAAATTTTAAAAATAAAAGTAAATTAAGACAGGAGGAAAGAACATGAAAACCGAGTATGATAGTATAAGCAAACTCCTTGTCCTAGGGCATACCCACTTGATGTATGAATCGGCAGGGAACGGCTTCCCATGATTTGTGAATAATGTCACCTAATCCTGAGGAGTAAGTTTAAAGTATATCCTTCATATAAATCTTGTTCGGGATGAAACGGCTACTCGACGTACGTAACCTCATAAGTCCTTTTATAATGTTTAATCCACTGTCCATTCTAGAACTGGACGGTGGTCGGAAGTAGGGACAGGCCGCCGCCGGTTCGGGGAATAAAGTCACAGAAATATGAATGAACAAAAGAACGACAGATTCAATCCAGTTGTCACTTCATTGTTTACTTATGAAGGATTTTTTCGGGCTGCGGGTAAAGGTTACTTGGTATCTCATACAGACCGGGTGGTAAATAATCCAAATCCAAAAGGTTGTCGTCCCGATATACTTCCCCCTTCGTATGAGGGTGTGACCTTTTTGGACGTAATGGGAAAATGAGTAGGATTATCGGACAGGAAAGACTTCATAATTTATCCGCATATTCAGTTCGAGACATGTATAAATTTACTATCAGGAGCAATGAAACGATGATTACTTACTTGACAGGTGGACTTGGCAATCTTGATAGGACTCCTTCGATTTCATACGACCCTGCAGCACTTTGTCTCATCAACTTCGATTCCTAAAAGTAGCGAGTGTTTCTGTGACTGACAGGGGGTGAGAAGTCATAGTAATTCGTAACAAAAAAATATTTAAACTAAAAGAGAAGAATACAAGCCCACTTTGCAAGCCACAATTATGCTAGATGAGATGATTGTGCTTTTAGAAACATTTCATAATTTTATTGCCATACTGCATACTGTCCGAATTCGAGTTCATGCAGTAACCTTAATTACAATTATTCGAAAACAAGTGGGACAGAGGGGCATAGCTTCTAGTCAGATCTAAACCTTCTGGAGGTCGAAAACGGGAGGTAAGGTCAAACATCAACTTATTCCGATCCGATAATTTGATAATGAAACAGTTTGGAGATATCAAATGCGGTGGTGGATTTATTTGTTGTTGTTGTTGGTGTTGGTTCCGAAATTCAAAAGCTAGTGCTTCAATTGACGGCCGAGTACCTCGAGCTTAAGAAGTTGGATAGTTAGGGACAAAGTAGAGGGTCCACTGTTAGGGACTTTGATAACTCTAGTATACAATGACGTTAACTTGGACAATTTGTTAACTATGGCTGAGAGGCAGTTAATAATTATGCATACGATGCGTCCCCGGCTATTCCAACCTGGCCGCAGTCATTATGTAAGCCGTCTGAGAAGTCTAACGCGGCTAACGTCTTACTACCCCTTACACAAAGAAATCGAGCTGAAAAACGTAGACGACAAATAGGATTGGACTTTCGTTCAAGCATTCGGAAACGGGGTCAGGGACTGCACTAATTAATTGGCATTAAAGTTTGTTGTTAGTTTTTAATTGATTGATGACCAGAACTTTAAAAAGAGGGGGGCAAGAGGATTGGAGCCCAGTTATAAATTATTTTAATTTAAAAAATTACACGATGATTAATACACAGTAGTACAGATAAGAAGGACTGTATTTAATACACAAAGCTCAAAAACTTATATTTATACAACCCCAAAACGAAGGATACAATTTCCCATCCAAAATATAAAAATAAAATATGCTAGTAACCATGGTACAGTCTATCCTTGGCCCTATAAAAAGGAAAACACAAATTAGATTAAGAATGTTAATTTGTAAATTAGGCATTTACAAAACGAAAAATATAAATTACCTTATCTCCAAAACAACAGTATTTCTTTTGATGGTTGGTTTCGATTTTATTTTGAAATCAACTCGGATGGCACACGAGGTACAGACGGCAGGCGCATAAAAAAATTCTCCCCTCTTCCCGATGATCTTTCCGTCGAATATGGTCAGATCACACCTCAGAGACGGTACATCCGTCCACCGCAGGCGGTACTGCTCCTTCATGATCAGCTTCATTAGCACCTGATCAACTTCATCATCTTGGTTTACGAATTTCGAAAAAAGGGAACCGGATAAGATGACTGGAACCTTTCTTCCGTCTATAAAAATTAAAAAATACATGATTATAGTCAACAAGTTCAAACGGGATAAAATCAGGGTAGGAGTGGATGTATGCAACACTCACCCCTTCACTACAAAGGGTTAACAATATACAATTAAAAAAATTAGACCAAGTAAATAATTATTCTACTTACTTCGTTTTAGTACATCTCCGATCGTGCTGGGTTGGCTGGCGATGAGATTGCTTGCAGGATTGGTCAGTGCTTGGACTTCTCCACTCTGTGTAGTCAGGGTGAGGTTGCTGACAAGAGGGGGTAGCTGGGGATAATGGGTTCCGATTCCTCCACTTTGAATGGGCTGGCTGCTAAAGGTAGGGATAGGAGTGGTCAGGAGGGGATGTTGGACTTCGGCTTCTCCACTCAGAGGTGGTTGGCTGACGAGAGTGGCTAGATCAGCTCCTCCACTCGGAAGTAGTTGGTTGACGAGAGTGGCTAGATCAGCTCCTCCACTCGGAAGTAGTTGGTTGACGAGAGTAGCTAGATCGGCTCCTCCGCTTGGAAGTGGTTGGCTGACGAGAGGGGAGGGAGACTGGGCGGGAGTGGCTAGATCGGCTCCTCCGCTTGGAAGTGGTTGGCTGACGAGAGGGGAGGGAGACTGGGCGGGAGTGGCTAGATCGGCTCCTCCGCTTGGAAGTGGTTGGCTGACGAGAGGGGAGGGAGACTGGGCGGGAGTCTGAAGTCCGGCTCCTCTGCTCGGAGGTGGTTGGCCGTTGAAGTTGGCATATATTCCTTCGGTCTCTGATCCAACCTTACCGTCATCAACTTCAATCGAATCTCCGTTCGAGAGGCCAGTATGTGCTGCCAAAATGAAAAAAAAAATAATATAAATATATTAACTTCTGACAATAGCAGTAATAAAAAGATAAAAATATCAAAAACAGAAGAAAGTATTCCTATCAAAAAGAATTAACTAAACAAATCAAACTAACTATTAACTAATCAAAAAACTAAAATAACTAAAATTAAATGTATACCTTTTAGTAAGATTATTTCCGCTCTCATATCGTTTAGTTGAATAGTTTGTTCGAAAATGAGGCTCCTCATCTCCTTCACATGCATCCACAAGAAATGAACTGACTGGGGCTCAGGGGCCGGCTTTTTAGGTACAGGCGGACAAGTTTGGATTTTTTTAGTTATAATATCTTTTTTTACTTTGCTTTGCTTGACATCCTTTAAAGGTTGACAAGGAACGGTAGGTTTGGGTTGTAATTTACTACTTCCCTTAGGGATGGTTGTAGACGAAGATGTAGAACTCTTCCTAAAAGTCGCAAACATTTTAAAAATAAGACTTCTCAAATCTGAAGACAAGATGTGGATAGGATGAAGGCAAAGAGTGGACTGAACCAAAGTTAGATGGGTATCAGACGATGTAGCCGATAGGATATTGGATAGGGGAAGCACATACAGTATATTATAGAACAGGGAAGGAGGGAGGTTTGGTCGAATCAGAGAATGTAGACTTTTTTTTCAAGAACAAGCAGCAGGTAGACGAAACATAGCCTACTGAGTGATTATAAATACCCAATAGGCCATGTTTCGTGAAAAACAGGATTCAGTGCACTTAGTCTTTTCTTTAAAAATAAGCAAATACCGGATGAGACTATGGACTGTGTGATTATAAATACACATTAGGCCATGTTTCGTTGAAATCATGATTCATAGCACGTAGTCTTTTCTTTAAAAATAGGCAGCAGGTGGATGAAACATGGCTTACTGTGTGATTATAATCACCCAGTATGAAATATGTTACACAATGTTGACCGAAATTTAGAATTGAAGCATAACATGTAATAAAAAAATTGGATGACAGCGACCAGAGTTCGGGATAAAGGTCAAAAGCTGGATAAAAATCGGATTTTCAAAAATACACTAACATCAATCTGTCCATATGATACACCAACCCGGACCGGTATTTAATACAGAATCCGAACATGACAGATAACTTGAATAGGAAAAGATCAAGTTGTACAGTATGAACTAATGAATCATATCCAAACCTCCGATATGTGCAGGGATGAATAAAAACTGATCAGTGTCATTTGTAATTCAAAATCGATGTTTACTCGTCAAAATGTCACATTATCAATTGTTTAGCCTTTTACAGACAGGGTGACCATTGGAAATACGTTAAATCTCATGTTTTTCAGTCCAAATCAATAAATATACATTAATAATTATACATACTAAATTTCGGAAGAGATGAAGTCAGTTAGCAGAAAAACAAAAACAATTGTCAAAAGGCTGGTTACTTGTTTTGAGGGTTCCGGGATCCGGAACATCTGTTCATAACGACGGACTCTTTGTCCGGACTCACACTTGAGGATTTCAAAATTAGCGAAAGTGATCCAAAAAAAACATTACTGGAAGAGAAAAAAACGATTTTAAATTTCAGGAAGCCGAGCTTACTTTTTTTCAATTAAAGGGAGGGTATGGAAGCGGAAGTATCGGACATGATGGAATTGACAAAAGACTCAAATTCCAAAAAACCCCAAGCCGATCATCCATCAGGTGGTCCTATACACAGTTCCTCGATAATTATCGTTGTCTGTCCGTCCGAGACGTATGGAATTTTTTCTCCCAACCTCTCAAGCCAATTCGGACTGTTTTTTAAAACACCTAATTTTATTGAATCAATTATGATGATCTTCGTTTTTCGAATCTGTGACCCATTGACCTTTGATTATTTCAAGGAGTCGAGTTAAACATTTAAGAAATTTTCTATTTGGCAAGACAGATAGAGGGTCTTGACAAACGGAATGTTTTTGATGAGATGACGCAAATTATTCAAGCCCGGTCGGACGGGACATGATTTAAGCTAAAGTCTAACATCAACAAGTAAGCAGAAAAGTATGATATGAGCAGAACAAAATTTGAGGATTTCAAGAATGTGTGATAAAAACCATGTAGATGGTTTCAAACCTATAGTATACTTGATTAAATACGAGGATGATGAGTGGGATTCGTGATGAATGTGAATGATCTGAACATTCAATTGATTTTGGCAGGTAAAAATATATCCCCCAAACTGGTTCCGCATGGAAAAAACAGCCGCTATGGGAATTTTATTTTTACAGACAACTCGATTTTTTTCATTTGGCTTATTGTTTAAGTATGGTTATGGTAATAATTAAATTATAATTATGATTCCAACCTGAACTAAGAAAAGGAAACTCTCCCTTATTTTAAGATTTTATTGTCAATAGTTCGCAACCTTCTTCGATTTATAAGAGTATAAGGATTGAATTTATAGTAGACGAAATGCACATGGAACATGAATATGAGATAGAAAATTGGCTAGCATTTATTCGAACCTCTTCCATAAGGTTGACATCCCCTCATTTCGAGAGGCTAAACATGCAATGACATACAAGTAGGTGTCGATGTCAGTTAACCTTTAGAACAAGTCCGTCATGGACAATTCTACACTCAAATGATCCTCCACTTCTAAACTTGGAGGCTGGAGCCCAGCCGATATTCAATGAACACCTGAGAATATTTCAGAGGAACTGTGTGATTCATGATATTTCCTGGAATATTTCCCACTGAGCAGGCAATCGGGTGGACAGCGTATATATGTATTAATACCCAAGAGAAAAATTCCCGATAAATCGTGAATCACATCATGTAGGCTTTTTTAATAGAATGAGAAGCGTAATATTTGTTAAAGAAGGATGGATCAACCCACAATCTATATATTAATTTAAAGATCTAAATATTTAAGAAGAAGAGAATCCCACCTACTTAAAACTAAATCAGCATAAACTCTCCTTTAAAAGAAACCGAACTGTGCTTCTGAATTTGTTGAACAATGAAACGTCAGGATTTTTCAGAACCTCTGAAATTTTCAAACATAAATACGAATTGGATGAATTATAATAAAAACTCAAACTGAGCAGAAGCTAGGCAATAAGTAAATATTGTATGTAGTATAACTTGCGGGAGGGGCACTGACGAAGAGTAATCAGACAATTCTGTTTTCATAACTTAATTAGCAAGCCTTAATTCTAACTGGATCATTAACAGTGCCAATAGGGACAACATTACGTAACTCAAATATTCAAATTGGGCTTGTAAATGCAAATTCAAAAAATCACATAAATCGCATTTAAATCGTATTGAAATGGCATAATAATTCATAAAATCATACTCGAAAGTCAACCCAATCAGTAAGCTTATTGTTATTTAGCGTTATCAAAGTCAACAAAAGATCGCTATTCGATGATTTCTAAAGATTTTGATTGCGTTTAAATCTACAGTCAATCTGAGTTCGAGAAGTTATATTATTGTTGTCTGGTAGTTTATATACTCTAACATGGTTATGATAATTG
This sequence comes from Desoria olivacea, assembly GCA_034695115.1. Classification (NCBI taxonomy): domain Eukaryota; kingdom Metazoa; phylum Arthropoda; class Collembola; order Entomobryomorpha; family Isotomidae; genus Desoria; species Desoria olivacea. The sequence continues at coordinate 8,615 of JAQFZA010000480.1, read as the reverse complement.
GAAAATGGTATCATTTTTGAAATCCAGCGACTCTATTCAATGTCAAATCTCGAATGTCCTTCATATATGATTCGAAATATCGGATTATAATGCCGAATAATTAAAAGAAAAAAAACACGTTCCTACTCGATTATTTAATCTTGATAACATCAAGTGTCAATTATTTTATGAGATTTTAATTAACCGGAGTCTAAAGCACATGAAATGGGATGTTAATGGGCTTCCGACCTAACCTAAAGATTCGTCAGGGGAAATTCCGGGAACTGCCTCTTGCCCTGACGATAGTTATAAAAATAAACATGAAGGGTAGAACAATAGAGTCAATCTATAAATACTGTAGCCGAATGAGTAAGGGAGGTGTCCTATGGGATTGCAATACAAGAGGGACGTTTCCCCTCCCCACTGCCTGAGTCCCTTAAACTAACCTAAAATTATCCTATCAAATAGAGTAGCAAGGACCTAGACTCTTTTAGTTCGACGGCTTCTTTCGAGTTGTTCAGTCAGGTTTCTGTATATTAAATTGCACAGCTAGTGCATTTTCTTCTTCAATTCCGGTCTATTTCAAAAATAAAAAATCATCATGCCTGCCATTCAGCATAGTAAGAGGAAGGTAGAGGAGGAAGAGTCAGAGAGTGAGTCTTCAGACGCGTCATATAAACAGGGCAAAAAACCAGAATCATCCGAAGATTCATACGACTCTGATAAGGTCGAGGAATCTTCTTTCCACTCCGAAGATATCTCAGAACCTTCGTTATCCGAATCCTGCACGGCGGAGGCTAAGGCGGAATGGGACAAGAGGCGAGCTCAAGTTCTCAAGAAAAGAGGGCAGAGAAATAAGCGAAAGGCTAGAGCGAAGAAGATGGCCGCAGAGAAAGCAGGAGAAGCAGCCGGTAAGAGTCATGGAGCTAGTGAGAGGGCTATGAGAGCAAAAAAGAGAGCCAGAAGATCCGACAACACAGATAAAGATGTCAAGAAAGATAAAGACGTCAAAAAGAATAAAAATGTCAAGCAAGACAAGACAAAGAAAAATCTGAGTAGTCCTTCTACAGGGCTTGTTGTCGATGACCAATTACCCACAAGTTCCAGAAAAGCGATTGAAGCAGATGCAACGGCCGCCAGATTAGAGGGAAACCTCCAGCCAATTCCAACTCTGTCGTTTCCACAGGAAGTTGTCAATTTGGACACGGAACCTAAGATCCACATGGGAATGTAAGGATTTTATCAAATCTTTCAAATTCAATTTCTCATAAAGTATATACTTCTCTCATAATTTTAATTCCCATTTCATAATATTTATTCCTCTCATAATCTCAGTTCCTTTTTTCCCCTAAATTTATTTCTTTTTTCATAATCTTAGTTTCTTTTTTCATAATTTCCAGCAATTTTACATAATCTTAGTTTCTTTATTCATAATTTCAGTTTCTTTTCTCATAATTTCCATACTTTTTTCATAATGTGTTTCTTTTCTCATAATTTCCATACTTTTTTCATAATTTCAGTTTCTTTTCTCATAATTTCCATACTTTTCTTAATTTCAGTTTCTTTTCTCATAATTTCCATACTTTTTTCATAATCTGTTTCTTTTCTCATAATTTCCAGCAATTTTCTTAATTTCAGTTTCTTTTCTCATAATTTCCATACTTTTTTCATAATTTCAGTTTCTTTTCTCATAATTTCCAGCAATTTTCTTAATTTCAGTTTCTTTTCTCATAATTTCCAGCAATTTTCTTAATTTCAGTTTCTTTTCTCATAATTTCCAGCAATTTTCTTAATTTCAGTTTCTTTTCTCATAATTTCCATACTTTTTTCATAATTTCAGTTTCTTTTCTCATAATTTCCATACTTTTTTCATAATCTGTTTCTTTTCTCATAATTTCCATACTTTTTTCATAATATTCAATTCCCTTTTTCTCATGATTTCCAGCAATTTCCATAATATTCAATTCCCATTTTTGATTTTTCAGCTATCTGCCAGAAAAAAACGCTGTCAAGTTTACTGTGAAGAATTTTCAAAAATATCTGGATCAATTCAAGCAATTCCGATATAAGAGCACAGAAGGCAGAGAAGGTAAACCAACCGGGGAGGCTCTCGTACTCATAACATCCCTTCTAAAATATGTAGAAGGAGCACTCACTTCGGATACTTCCAGACTTGTGCGGGTTTCGAACGAAGATAAACGGAGTTATAAGAAGAATGACGGAGGATGGCGAGATATTTTAGATAAGGGTGATCTTGGCGACTGGGCTGTGAAGAATAAGATGGATCGATGGAGTGCTATACCAACGAAGGCCCGAAATTATTTCAATTGGACGCTCTTGATCAGAAAGGATTCCATTTTTCCGCAATTTCTGGACTTTGTCTGTGTGTTTTGGCTCGTCACATTTGCCAGCAAGAACATGGTACTTATGGACGATAGAGTTTCCAACACGGCAGTAGCATATATCCGTCGGACATTCCCGTCCCTAGTCGGAGGGCACTTTTTCCTTGAGCTCGATTTCGAAACATTTGGACTGAATCCTGAAGTTTTTGCGGAAGCAAAGCAGCATCAAATAGTAAAACTACCATTTGTTGCAGAAGAACCAGTTAAAGGTAAGAAAGAATGCAATTAAAAAAGTTCAATTTGTCAAAAAATCAAAGTACAAATTCTGTAAATAGAAAATTTAATGTTTATTTATTTTTGGTTTGTGTGTTTTTACAGACGATTCGTCGGACGCGCATCAGATCATGAAGGCGTATCGCGACGTCTACGACAGACATAATGCAGACTTCAACCAATTCAAAGCAGACTATGATAAAGTCCTCGACCTCACGAAAAAGGTTTCTAAAGCAGCAGGGCAGTTGGCAAAGAGTACCGCGAACTATAAGCAGACACGCGCACTTTTTCTGAAGTTCGCATATGCAGCCAACAGTGATGTTAATATTTCGACAAGTAGGGTCGAACAGGCCATGGATTATATTCTAAAGACAGTTCCGGAGGACGAAGTGGAATATCAGGGTAAGAAATGAAATGTTCCATAAATTCCTATCTTCTTTTTGAAACCTAACTTTACCAAAAAATTAATATCTTCTTAAAAATTTAAACTTTTTTCGATAATCCATCTTTATTAAATTTTATACATTTACTTTTTACAAAACTTCTTCGTCTCTTACATATTAGTATTATTATTAGTAAATTAACATTAGTGTTAGAATTAATAAAGTCTAAATTTTTGAATTTTTTTTAGTTTTGGAAATCATCAAGAACAAAGTCGGGGCAAACCATGTACTCGTGTTGGACGAAGCAACTCTACAGAGAATAAAAAATAAGCTTCAACAGAAGCCAAACGTGCCTGCAGAAGTCAGAGGAGTAGGACAAGAGGATGACGGAGGCGAGGAATCATCGACTGTGGAGCAGGAGCCAAGCGTGCCTGGAGGAGTAGGACAAGAGGATGAAGGAGGCTCATCGACTGTGGAGCAGGAGCCAAACAGCAGCATGGATTGGACCGGAGCCCAGATTGTTATCAGGGACGGGTCGGGGTTGGAAATCGGAACCGCTCCGTATAAACCAAATGATTTTATTACTCGTCATGATATAGAGGAAATTGAGGAATATCCAGCAGGTCCAGAGGAGTCAGACGATGACGTCCAGATAATCGACGTAATCGAAGTAGCAGACGGAAGTGAAGACACGGATATAAAGGATGAAGCGGAGGCAGAATCGGGAGAGGATGAATACGGGGATCACACAGAAGCAGAAGATGTGACAGTGCAACACCGTGCCCCACCCTCAAATGAAGACGAGAGAGCTCCACCGCCTACACGACCACCCTATCGGGATGTATTGGACCTGCACGTCGGGATGGATGACTTTGATTTTACGAGTTACGAAAAATTCTAATTGATATTGTTTCATTTCAATATAATGATCCTTATTAATTAACAACTGAGGCCAGCATGGAGATTTGTTGTTTTGATCAATTATTTGCTGAGCCAGATGAAAACGGCCAGCATTGAATGTATTATTTAATGAATTGTTTTGATCAATTATTTGCTGAGCCAGATGAAAACGGCCAGCCTTGAATGTATTATGTAATGAATTGTTTTGATCAATTATTTGCTGAGCCAGATGAAAACGGCCAGCATTGAATGTATTATTTAATGAATTGTTTTGATCAATTATTTGCTGAGCCAGATGAAAACGGCCAGCCTTGAATGTATTATTTAATGAATTGTTTTGATCAATTATTTGCTGAGCCAGATGAAAACGGCCAGCATTGAATGTATTATTGAATGAAATGAAATGTTAAGAGAAAGAAAAAGAACTGTCCCGGGTAAGGAATTACAGACCGGGAAATAAATAAAATCAGTAAACTTCATACAAACATACCTTTTTTTAAATCCTCTTAAAAATCATGAGAATCAATCACAAAAATCAATCATGAAAATCATATTAAAAATGTCAAAAAGTACTAAACGCTGACAGACACCTGCTGATCGGGTGTATACTGACATATTGGGAAATGGGAAAATGTGTCACATTGGTGAGACGTCATCTTCTTGATAGTAGTTATTTCTTGCATGAGGCCCTCCTCGTTATTGGTTCTAGTTCAATGATAATTTTAATGAGACAACTTGCGGGTTTTTAGAAATTCAGGCCATTTAAAACAATTTAATTATTTTTGGATCGTGAATGTATTTTTTATCCAGTTGATACACTATATTTTAATGAGTTCATATAAAAGTGGACAAATAGGAGATGTATGAAATCCATAATATTCAGACCAATTATCATATTTGTCTGAATATTATGGGCTGTTATTTGAACACTGTCAAAAGCTTTCGTTTCTAGTATATGGAGCATATAAGCAGTATTAATGGCCAGGGCTGGATCAAATTTCCATCGAAACAGTGACTCGAGGGAAGTAGCCAGGGATGTTCAGATGGTACCCTTCTGGAATTTTCGGGCGGAAGTATGAGTTGAATAATATTCATTTAAATCAATTAAAGACCACCAAATCATTAATCCTATTACACTATGCTATTTCCACTCAACTCTTACATTTAAAAATAATGAAATGAAATTGAGATTATTTGTTTTTATTTTTACCTATTGTATCTTCCTGCTTATTTCTTACAATCATTTGACCATGGTCAGACCTTTTGTCCCTCAAATCTATATTTCTGAAGGATGTTGACCCTTTAATAGCGACTGTCGTCCTTTCCTCTTATTAAAACGAGATCTTGTATTTATAGGAGAAGAAGACTAGTTTTAGGAAGATTTTGTCATTTTGTATGGGGTTATGGCTTCATGTCTGGGAAGTGTTTAAAAAATATTTTTGATTCTGAAATCATACTTTTAAGCATTCTAAATAAGTAAAATTTTAACCACGTCTAAATAAAATAAATACATTTTGATTTGTAACCATTTTTGATTATCTGTAATGGCTATAGTATTTACTTATTCTGATTGGCTCTCATATCAGGAACGGGGTAACAGTTTAAGGAATTTATCAAGACCAATCGTATATGTCGTCCCTCCCTCTTGGAACTACTACTAGTAAACCCTCGAAGTCGACGACCCATTCTTATTTCCGATTGTCAGTTTGGCCCAAATAAACAATTTACAATGTTACATGAACTTATTTTTGCGACCACGACTGCGATCGCAATTTTGGCAGATGTTTGCCTACATTTTTCCTCTTTTTGTGAAATCTGACTTTATACTGTTTCCTTTCCTACAACCATATATACTTGTAAAAGGTTTGAACTTGGCTTTGCAACTGAGGATTAATTTTATGTCTTTAATGTCGACTGCAAAAAGAAAACATGGACAGATCGTTTGCATACGTATGCGTGGTTGAGAAATCTGTTAGTTGTTATTTTTGTTGCTAGTTTTTTTGGACAATTCTTCAAAATAGACATTCATTTTTTTAATTTAATTTCATTTATCTTATTTAGTGATTTACCTTGATATTGCATATATCTCGCCAATATATTTTATGACCCCCCCTCTATAACCGGCATCTTTTTGGCCCAGATATTCATGGTAAAAAATCAGGGTTTATTTTATTTACGTGGAAATCCATAAATACACTTACACGTCTCTGTCTACCTTATTGTATATTAAGTAAAATGAATTACATGTTCTGATTTCAAAATAATCAAAACCAATCAGCAAAAGAAGTTTGGTTGTTTTGTAGATATTTTCCGTTTCTTTAAATGTTTACTTTACAAATTAACATTCTTAACCTAATTTGTATACGGCATATGAGAAATAGAAGATTTATTTCTCGCAGCACTAATTATTTTACTGTACATAAGTACGAGGGAAATCAAAATACTTAACACCTCAATTACTTCCATGTGAGCATCTTCCCATGACGAGGATCTATAATTTAGAAGCGATCAAACGAACGAAATAATCAAATGAGCATACATTTAGAATACATCTCAATCCTAACCAATAAATAATTTCACATTTACTGGTATGTGAACTTATTTGATGGAACAGCCTGAGAACGGTTTCAACCTAAAAACATCTCCTCGACCCTATTATTTATTAATTAGTAGTTGCCATTGAATTCTCATTACAATGAGGCCATTTCATCCGTTTTGCATTTAACTTTTGGTTAACTCTGGTCTTTGGAAGACTTGGTGTGGCTCGGTCTGGTGATCTCTATGAATTTTTTGAAATAATTTTGAAAACTTTTATAATTTAAAATGCAAATTCTAATTGAATGCAAGTTACATTCAACGGTCCCATTATGTGCATATAAACATGATATTAAATTGTGTTAAATTGTATTAAATTGTAACAAGTATTAAAATAGGACAGTCTGGTTATTAAGTTCTTCGAAATATTGACTCATGATCGCATACTAAAAAAAGATTGAATACCCTTTAGTATTAATTTCTTTTTCGAATCAGCTTAAGTATGGAACTGAACTTTTTAGAGACCGGCTTATGGGTGAGTCCGGTTGAATGAGGGACGGTGTTATATTGTCTGCCATCTAATTTTATCTGAATTCTGACCTACTACTAATCCATTGATGCGTACATAAAGTAGTCAGTTAGTCATGAAAATAGACTCAAAATCAAACCTCAAGCAGCTCAGTTTCAATTATTCTTCAAATTTTTGTCGTTTATAACTGGATGGTAAAGAAACTATATGGATATTAACTTTGGTCACTCTAATAAAAAAAACTTTCCTTCAAATGGACTATGAAACTTCGGACGAGGAGCTAATCCGGTCTATCCTACTCTGTTAATCCTATCCCGTCGTTTCCAAAACTCCTCTCATATCTAACAAAGGCTTTCCAAAACTGCCAAATCAATATCAAAGAATATTAGTCATCCTCTCTCATCCAACCCTTCACCCTAGATTCACAATGTCAATCTCAAATTCATGTTTTCTCGTTTACCCAACAAAGAATTTCCACACCCTTCAAAATGAATATAATCTCTACAGAGTTAATACACTAATACAATACAATAATATAGAAACCATATCCGAGTCCATCCTAAAATAACCTTGTATGGTTATATCTGATATCGGACAATGAACAAGCTACACCTTGTATATGGCAAGGCAACGTAACTTAACGTAGTTATTTGCAATAATGAGAATGAACTCTGTTATCGTTTCTATATTATTAGCATTATTATTATCTAATTTCCACATGGGGCCAGGAAATCTGTTCATTGTGAGCCGTCATCGGCCTCAGTTTGGGAATTTTATAACATTCCATCGATTGAGGAATCGACCGCCTTACCGAATGCTCATTATAGATATTAGATAAAATATCATGAGATTTATTTAATATATTTATTTAATTTATGGAACCGTGGGGTTCTAAGTCAATTAAATCCAGAGGAATGGCTGTAACTTTTGTAGGTTGAATGGTCAGATTTGAGCTTTAAAGGTTAGGTTAGGGTTATTACATTCGGCTCCAACTCCCCTTCCTGCAGTACAGGTCTGGGAGGCTCGAGAGTATATAAAAATAGTAAATCCTTAAATTAAGCAGCGAGGCCATGTAGAGTGCCGAAATGAATAATCCGAATTTGTAAATCTGTCCACTTTGTCACTGGGAATCATAATTAATTACATGTTTTGTCAGTTATGTTATATTGTGACATTTCCGTAACTGGCCTAATCTAGGAACACGGGTTCGGTTAGTGCCTGTATGCTAATCTTAGTATTACATATGATCGTGAACCTTTTGTAGCTGAGTCGGGAACGGGGGCAGGGGAATTCAATTTGACGCATCGGGTCCGATAATGACAATCCCTTCCTTCAAACCAACCCTTTACCCTGTTTATCCAAATTCTTAATCTTTAAATCCTCTCCAACCCTCTCCAGCTCCTCACATCTAGGAATTGCAACTAAGCTTCACCATTAAACTAACCATTGAGTCCATTTAATCCATAAAAAATTTCGAAATCGGCTCCGCTTCAATTCATTTTTTATAACAGTTTATAATTGGTGTAGCTAAGGAGGTTGCGCTCGATCCTTTTCCTGAAGAGAAGCCTCTTAATTTAAATTAAAAAAATACTTCTTATACTGTAACAAGTAAGGATTTTATATTGACCAAAAATGAAGAACCGCCTGGGTGTTTAGATCCCAAGTCTCTATAAT
>JAQFZA010000479.1:0-19241 GCA_034695115.1 Desoria olivacea | reverse complement strand
GAACGTTTTTGTACGTTCTTCACTTTCCGTTACAAACTTTTGAAGCTCTGCCTTAATATTTGTTTCACTGTTAGCCATAGCTTCTTGCAGCTCTTTTAGGCTTAATTGACTCATTTCCAAATTTTCGAGTTCAATTTCAGAATCACTTTGTAGTTTCTTTGTTTCAGATTTTTTTGGTGAAGGTGATTCACTAGAATTAGATTCTCTTGTTTTTTTTCAACTTTTCCTGAATCAAATACTTTATTAAATATGCCAGATAGCATACTTGGATTTTTATCTTTTCATGCGGAGAGAGAGATAGACTAATAACCTCTTTCTCTGGCTACAACTGGAAGACTTTGGACCATCTTCTTAAATGTCAAAGACAATTATGTCCAAACCAGCAGTTGTCATAGACGGACAGGAAGATTTGCTAGAAGGCCTGAAAGGGTTTTACGCTACTTTAAAAAGCATCGAACGCAACAACACTTACGATTTAAATTTGTCTTATAGTAATCCAGAGGAAGAAATTGCGCCTACACCTGTAATTAATTGCTCACTTCCACGTAACAATTTGCCAGAAGAAAATTGCCAACCCAAAGAAGTTCCTTTTTATAAAGAAGCAGAAATTTATGCAGAAAATGCAATAAAAATTGGGAAGCAAATGTTAAATAATATTTAACATTTGCAGCTGAAAATAGCTTTTTTAATTGTCAATGCATTGATTTCAATGAAATGGAATTAGAGTCATCTCGAAATCTTCATTTTCAATTGTTTGCATTTGCCACGTCCGTCGTCGTTGGAATAGGATAGTAAGCTCCCGTACACGTTTTTTGCATTTGTAGGCACAAATAAAAATTCAAAAGATTATTACGGCAGCACATATTCCAGCTCCTGATTACAAAGAAATGAAATCATAAAAATGAAATAGATTTTAAAAAAATTGAGTTTTAGCATTCAATGGAGAGTTACCGAAAAATCAAAATTTATCTGAGCTCGTAGTTGTCTCTTCCTAAGGTATTTGGGCAATAGTCAACATCTTCATACCCTAATTTAGCTTCAAACTCTCCAACAATGGAAGTTTGACCGTTCATACTGGTCGACTCATTGTCCAACGTAATTTGGAACGTAATTCCTTGCATCATGTACCCAAGCAACTAATAGTTCTTCCAGTACCCACCCAGTTGCACAACACGCAAACTAGAATTATCAACAAATAAAAAATAATAAACATAAACGAAATTGTATGTTAAAGTGGATAAATTGAGATGAAATCAATGTATCGGTGTCAATGAATTTGATCTGAATTACAATTAAATAAAAACAAATTTGAAATAGAATGGATTATGACGTGTGTATATTGCATTATGATCACAATTTAGAGTATATATGGAAATCGCAATACAAACTCTCAAAAATCTCATCCACACTACTCTCGGAGCCTAATGCAATTATTTGCCGAATAATTAATTTTTTGTCATATAGATGATTAAATAGGCAGAAAAATTAATACATAAAAGAACTGATAGAAGCCTTAGAGAAGTTAGAGTAAGATTTCTAACAACTGATTTCTAACAAATTTTATCGATCGTCGTCAAATCGTCGGAGCCCCAGACCCTCTGGAGCTGCAACCTAAAAAACCACCCAGTATTCAACGTCAGCAACAAATTCAAATTTTTTCGCAGAAACACGAAGGAAATTCAGATTGTCCCTCGACCTCTCAGCATCCACGTCCAAAAAGCTCCACCCAATACTTCTCAGCACAAAGACGTTTGAACTTCTTACCTTAAGTTCTTACGTAGTGCGAAATACATGTAAAATTTAATCCAACTTTCTGCTGGACCAAGATTTTCTATTTTCAGAATCTGGAACCTTCAAATCCCGAGACCTCTTGTTCCAACCCATGCAAGGATTGTGACAGAATATTCCTTTCGAAGGATAAGAAAGCATGGATTCGACATCTGGCATCTACCGAGCACAATGACGCGCAGCTTTCTCACAATTTTTTTTTAAATTTCCGGAGTTCGGGGGGTGGGGGCATGACCGGTCAAATGTCAGAAGCGTTTTTTAAAATATCTAAATATTGCAAAGTATTTAAATAATTAAATTTAAAAGGTTCTTTTGAATATTTTATTCGTAAAATTAAATAACAGCGATACAAAAATGGAAATAACAAATCTCAAGCCTTCAGGGCAGGACTGTCACTTAATGTACGGAATGTACAGATCCCTGTATCATAGGGAATCTGTCCACGTACAGGCTTATAGTAATTAAGAGTGGTTGTAATGGGAATGGTACGCACACCCTGAATAGGCTCACTCGTTAGGACTACCAGGTGACTGAGGTAGATTGTAATCCGCTTCTTAAAAGTGAGCTCATGCCTACCCATGCACAGGAATCTTATCTCTCGGGTGAGGGTCACCCACTTAATAGAGATTTTGATACTATCCCGGTGATAAAAGCAACCATTCAGTGTAATGGGGAGTCCCTAATAGACAGATCTATATGTCGTCGAGGCTGAATGATCAGAGCATATGTGCAATGGTCATTCGCCCCTACAAATACATACATAGTTTAGTAATTATTCAACAAACAAACAATTACCAAAATGGCAATCAGGGATGCGGCTGTACCTGCAACATATAAAATAACATAAATAAAATATGACAAGTAGTAAAATTAAAAGTCTAACCTATTCTAAGCATAAGTGTGTTTAAAAATTACAAAAATTGTTGCAAAAGATGTTGATCCGTTGAAGTTAGGAGAGGTTTGTGGACAAAACTCTTGATCTTCATAGCCTAGTATTGTTTCAAATTTGCCTGTAATGTTTTTGCCATTGTTGCAAAATCCATTTCCATGAACAGGAACAAAATAATTGCACTTGAGTGCATTTTCGACAAACTCAGTACAGGCCTTTAGTTAAGAACACATGATTGTGGTACTACAAATGAACGTTGAATCATCTCTCAACCTACATTTAGAAGAAAAGCAGTCACACGCATGTGACACTTTACATGTCTGAGATCAGTTCGTTCTAAACAAAGCTTATAAGATCATCCTTTCACATATTATAATTAAACAGCTGAAGATTAGATTTTTTCGTGGAATGGAAGCACGAGCTAGGGTGACCAGTCATCAAAACCCTCGAGTCAATAGCAGGGTAATAAAATTGAGTGAGCGCACACTTCATACAATGAGACGAGGGTGCAGGGAATTTCATTCATTCAATTATATAATAGAATGTATTTGAATAGCCCAAGCTGTTGATGCATTGCAATGAACGATAGTTTACGAAGGGTCTGTGACATTTTCAAAGATCACACGAGCAATTACCCTTTCATGCGTTTTTGTGATATCTATTAGTACGAATTCTTTTGTATTTTATAACTTGACCCAAACTATAAAGTTATAATTTCTTTTGTATCTTTGAAGTAGAAAAAATTCACCAGTAGTTTAGCTTGTACATTGATTTTGTTTTATTTTTACGGTAATAAATTGCAATTTGTAAATCTGACATTTCGGAATTCTCTGAAATACATTTCATATGAACCGGTCCTCGAGAAATATTTTTAATATCTGAATGTGTGTGAGAAAAATATCCCTTGACCCACGCCACAGCTTGGCCCTGGCTTATATAAAACCCCAACGGTCAAAGGTCAAAACCAACAGACCACAGACTTTCACTCATTCCAGAATGAAGTCAACTCGCTCTCAAGTTAACTACAAACATACAAGTATCAACTCTCTTTTAGATTAGGTTAGATAACGATTTATTTCAGTGACACTTATACTAAGTACAGAGTAATCTTTCCAGCACAAAGTCACGACTTCGGCTACGGCATATTAAAAAAAAATAACGATGCTAAATTGGAAATTGTTGCTCTAGTCAATTAGAAGTACACAATGTTAATAATAATAATAATAATGTTGAGTTGTTTTTGAATTTAATTGTAGATATATATATCCTCTCTATTAGATATGATGTGAGTTCTTAGAAGTCTGTCAAATTCTGCAAAAGATTCACTGCTTTGGATAACACTTGGCAGGTTGTTCCATAATACCGTATAACACTTGGCAGGTTGTTCCATAATACCGTATAACACTTGGCAGGTTGTTCCATAATACCGTATTATTATTGAACCGTATACCGTATTATTGAAATCAATTAAACGACAGCCAAGAGCTTCGTTCAAAATATTTAATTTCAGATAGTTTGTGAAACTTCCAGGGGAGATTTTTCCTCTTTTCGGAAAAACTGTAAAGGCCCCCAGAAAGTTTGTGAAAATTTTGAAGTTCGAAAACATTGACGAAATGGCTTATTTAAGTGCCAGAAAGTTCTTCTACGAGAGTAAAACGTACTCTTCTGCATTCTACTACTTTCCTCTTCCCAATTTAAAATTGTGTACCTGCGAGGAAATATTTCCAGTAGGAAGACCTGAAATCGAAGCACGAATTTATTTGGCTGCTCAGCCTTTTATTGACTTTGAACGTCTGTCAGACGAAGAAGAGGAAGGTTATTCCAGTGATTTCAGTGACGTTACCTTACATGTCCCACACTCAGAAGAGTAAAAATGCCACATCGGCAAATGAATCCCTTTCGCAAAGCAGCTGATATTGTGGATAAGCACCTGCGGGACAACTCTATCTGGAAGGATGTATTTGATGACCTGCAAAAGCCGGCTGAAGCCCAGAGCAACATCAGGGTAGAAGACTTTCAGTAAAAGGCGTATCAAATTGAATGTCCAGTTTCAACTGAGCATTTTTCTCACGTGAAATTTGTTTGGTGCATGTGTTGCAACAGTCGACAGCAATCAAAAACTTGCCATTTAAAAAATCTTTTCTGGAAATGGCATTTGAAAATTTGTTGACAGGAACCACTGAGTACATAGAATTATAGGCCAGCAGGTTTTGCTTATCCGTTAGGTTCACTTGTCGAAACAAAGATGAGCTGTCACCGTCAAGTGATACTAAACATATTACTAAACATATTAGCATTGCAGCGCTTAAAAGAAAATGCCGATTTAGAAAGGCTTCCGTTAAAAGTCTTGGCAAATATCAAGCTAATAATAACATATGATGGAATTGGTCCTGAAAATATGGTTTCAGACGTCACACTCAAACTACCAATGCCAGGTTGAAAGGTTTTGCATCCAAATAATTTAATCCATAAGAAAATCGTTTGTTGGAGCTCAGCAGTTTATGGTGAATGCTTAAAATTTTGGTATTTATTATATGACGTTTGCAGAAATACACAACAGTTTGGTATTCTATTTTGTAAGGAAATGGCAGTTTTTCATCCACGGTTTCTGAGCTGACCTGTTAACATTCGGGGGACGATTTTTGTCAGGTTTATCTTGATTTCAATTTCTGTTGGTAGCAATTATGATTGCAATGAGATGGGACTTATCATTCGGCCAATCATTTCTACCGTTTTGGACTCTGGTGTAAATGATCTTCTCTTTTCAAAGCGAGGATTTCCAGTCAGTGGACGTAAAGTCGTCTTGGACCGTGTAATATAATTCTTGTGTTAGATTGGTATTTTTGGCCAATTCACTTTGTCCCAGAAGATGTTCTACATAGTACATGTACGTAGGGTAAGTAGGAATAGTACATAAGAATTCAATTCCTACCTACAAATTCATTCCACCTAAACTTATGCAGAAACTTCTGGATAACTCGAAAGAAAATGTAAGCTTATACATTTTTTTCCGGTGCTAAGGGTGACTAGAGTATTTGGTGTACAAGCTATCTTAACCAGTCATTCTACGGACCATCGAACTCAACACCGGTCAAATCTGTTTTTCGAAATTTTAATCTACGGCAGTTTAAAGTATAACAGATGCCATTCAATAAATAAACAACCATTTGTCAGGAAACCGAGGGTACTTATCACCCCATTTAATTATTGCAATAATCGACTTAAATTAAGGCACCTTATAATACTAGTAGTACATGCCGAAAAATATTTAAATTGAATCATGCCATTTATAATTCATATCTACGACCTTCCGATTGGGCTTCGGCTCTCGACAATATGGACATCTTTGATCCTTGATTTTTTTATAACATTTCACGCAAACCTGTTTACCACGAAACGATATTCTGTTGCAGCAGATGAGACAGTTTTTTTCCAGTAGATGTTAAATCGGTCCTTTTAGAATCACAGGCTTCGTCTTTTTTTTCTTTTAGTCCTCTTTCTGGCTACCCTGCACAACGATTTCATTAATTTAAACAGGTAAGCGGAGATTTTTATTACGGTGTAAAAAGTTGTACTGTACCTAAATACACGGGCAAAATGATCGTGCCTCAATTTATTGAAATTCTGGGAGGTTATCCTGATTCTTTTCAAAGCATTTTGAACTACCGATTCTTGCAACTTAATATCCATAACTGAAGATATATCCATCCTAAAAGTTTGAAATTGTGAACTAAATACAGTGGTTTAAAATTGGATTTGATTGGATCATATTCTCTAGATTCTTACGTCTTATATGAGTTTTTTTAAGGTTCCACGAATGGCCAGTGGTTGTTTCTGGGATGGCTTTTCAGCGGACCGTACATGAAAACCCTCTGGAAGTTTATGAACTTTCCACACATTTTCCGGTTGCACGGAGTCAGCGGGTCCAATGAAGGGTTTCATTAGGAATGTAGCGTCCTTCTCTTGGCAACAGCCCGCAATATACCAACCATTCTTGGACTTGTAAGAAGTACAATATTTGCGAATTGACCTTCATTAATTACAGATGTTGTTTGTTAAGTTATAAAGATCCGCTTATCAAATCTGGAAATGATTTGAAGTATCTTACATGACTGAGTCAGATCCTTGGCTCGACCCTTGGCTAGCTTCATTTCCTTGGCTGTACCCTTGATTAGCTGCATATCCTAGGCTCGACCCTTGGCTAGCTTCATAATCCGAAAACTCCGAATCGGGTCAAAAATCGAAAATTTTGGGCTGATTCGATCTTTTTATTAAGCTGGATCCAAATGATGGACAGTAAATAGGAGAAGGGATGTTGTAGTAAACAGGAGGAGGGCACACTGTAGCATCTGAATCCATTTGTTCGCTTACATCAACTGATTTATCGTCGCTAGTAGTGATCAGGGTACTAGAAGATGCCTCCTTACTAGTCGCTCTCTAGACAGAAGCAGCATCATACTTGTATTTGTTCCCAGCCCTATGACCGTACTACCTCTCCTCTTCTAAATATTCCTCTGGGAGGCTGTCGCATCCGTAATCTTCATGGTCAAACCCCGGACCAAAATCACTTCATAGGTCTCAGCCTCAGAATCTTCTGTGTCCCAATCGTCTACCGGTTTACGACGTAACTGCGTTCATTCGGAGGCAACATAACCACGGGTTCAGGTTCAGGCTCAGTTACGGGTTCATTTTCAAGTTCTTGTAGGGTAACTTTTGTGATACCAAAAAAAAGAATGGTTCAGTAAAAAATTACAAAAAAATTCTACGGCAAAATGAGAAATCAATAAATAATTTGAAAAACTCACCAAAAGCTTGGCAACTTCAACTTTGTAATTTATGCGTGGCGTAGGATGGTACGGTTGGTCCAAATCTTCGTCATAACTATTTACCTATTCGTATGGTTTATAGTACAGCCACCTTCTTCTTATGAAAGTCATCTTTCGATTCAGATGTTTTTTACGTACTTTAATTTTAGACTTATCAACAAACTGCCTTTGGTTAAAAAGTTTCCTTTCCCCTTTCGGATTATTTACAACTGTAATCTTTACTCCTCCAACATTCTGAACAGAGAACAGAAGAAAGAGCTACAAAAACATCTCCAATTGCAACTGCCTTAAGCCGAAATTTAAAAATTACCGCCAAACAAAACCGGTTTATATCCCAGCTGAGTAAAGCAGATAGACAGAAATAGTTCGCTTAACCAAATTTTTATACCATTCATCCACGGTGTTAACTCATTAATGGACTGAATTTGTAGGTAGGTAGATAAGTCCGGTTAAACAAAAACGAGTTCCAAAAAAAAATTGTGAAAGAAGTCGGAGGGTATAATCGGAGGCACGAAATAATTAGGACAAGTACTACCATAACTGCTCGTACTTGTTGGCCCTTTTGAGTTACAGTAAAGCATTTAAAGATACCCAACTAAAATCAGGGTTGTGGTATAAAGAAAAAAATGCCACAGTAATTGGAGATGCTTTTACTGGATATGCTAATCGAAAGAAGCATATTAGCAAAAGTAACAGTGTGGAGCTTATTTAAAAAATTTATGATGACCAGTCTCGTTGGCTTTTACCTTCTTGTAATTCTTAACAACTTGTCCTGGTATCCTAAAAATAATGGATTTCATATCTTAAATTCATTCAAAGCCTCAATTAAAATATAGAGTTTAAAATGAAGCCAGTATGTTGGTAGTTCACCTTTAAACTCATCTGCACCACCATCTCATCCTTCGATTACTTCGTCTCCATCCGGTGCAGAGCTCGGCACGTGCTTGAAGCTTACAGGTGGTAGGATCGGTTCCACAGTTTCGCCTTCGAACTCCAGTGATGAGTCAGGTTGAGCTAAAAGTACATTAAACTACAGAAAAGGTAGAGTTGAACACTACGCAATTTGAATCTTACTTACATTAGTCAGAAGAGTTTCTTGGCTCCCTGGAACCTTCAGATTTGAGATTCAGATGTAGTTGGTGGAGAAGTTGTTGTTGCAGTGATGATAGTGGTAGAACTAAGATAGACAGTTGTTACAGCCCTCAAGGTAAGAAGTGATGTAATGCGCTGCATTACAGAAGGAAAGCGACAGCGGTAGTAGGTGGGATGAATGTTGCTACAGTTGTTGGAGAAGGGTTGATTTTATCTGCTTAAGATACCTTAAATTAATCATTGAGCGTTAAAGCAAATTTTTTATGCACTAGTTTTGCAGAGTTCCCGTCCATCAGCTTCCTCGTCTCGAAGCTGCCATGGTTTTTGGATCATTCATAACATCAACAAGGTTTATGGTTCGTTTCATCAATGACTCGTGGGGTAGATATTTCTGTGAGTTCAAAGGCGTTTCTGACATTGTCCGATTGATGACTTCGCTGGCAGTAAGAAGCGGATCCTTATCTGCAAGCTCCTTCGCTTTACCAACCAAAATTGCAGCAGTTGTTCTAAAATCAAAAACTGTTTATTGAGACTCATGAGACTCTGAGATTCTCTGAGAATGGAAAGAGATTGTCTCCTTCCATTCTCCGTTTTGCATTCTAGATTATGATTTAACATATCTGTTTAGCATTTTTTATTTTTGCCTAACAGGATTGTCGTTTTTGCCTAACGATACAAGGTCCTTATTTCATTAGTTTTTCTTTTTGCCTAAGGGGCATTTCGCAAGTTGTCTTTTTTAGGCAAAAAATTTGCCAAAGGTGTTTTTTGCCTCAGCGACCTAGTACCGTTGTATGGGCTGCAAAGAAATTAAATAATTGAGTTAAATTGAGTAGAAATGATAGGTATACTGGACCCTTGTAACCTAAACCCCGTTTATTATTTACAACAATTAACTATCTACCTGCCATGTGTTGCACATATTGACAATTGCCAAGTTTCTTGACTTTTCGCTGAATTTGACAGCAACTTCATGGCAGACATGTCCCGCTGTAGTTTCGTAAAAGACACAGTTCTGCTTAATGCAGTTCTGGCAATTCGAACCGATGGAGATGGCCACTCCTGCAGTACCAATAAGAAGTATTAAAAATCCGCATTTAACGCACAGGTAAACATTGAAACCCAAAAGTATGAACAAAAACTTTGACCTAATCTCAAAATTGCAATATCCTCTGCAAATGCCAATTATCCCTAAGGTTTCCCGTGCCAACTCTCTGGATGAAAACCCTACAATAGACAACGATGTTAAATTCACTTCGGTTTCAGCCCGAGATTGTTTATTTAAACAAGGCTCGCATGACATAATTTCTGATTTCAGCAAGAGCAAAGTGCGAAAATAATGATTTCTGAGAATAAGAAGACTTGGCAAATCGAAATAGAGATCATATTTCTCTTGATAATTCTCTTTAGTTACAGTACTTAACAATTTCTCCCCCTATCTCAATTCTCTACCATACTCTCAGGATGGGACATACTTACGAATGTGTACTACCCGAGAGTTCATCTCACGTACTCGCGTATCTGTGAGGACTATCTCTTGGAAGTATGATGTCAGTAATGTAACAATAAACTGTAATTTGAAAAACAAATGCAAAGAGGATAAATGCATAAAAAATCTTACTTGAAAAAGTAGGCTTTGTTTCCATCCACATATTTAGGCAAGTTACACCCTTGTTTTCGTGAACATTTGTTGCACATTTTGTACTCGGGGTATGCCCAAGAGGGTTGAATCTTTCCGTTTTTTTTAAATTCGAATAGTTTTGTGCATTCGCTAGACTCTGCGATTTTTTTCCGGCCAAATCTATAAAATTGCACACTTTCAACTTCTTCGGTCACCCAGTCCCTAATTACAGGGGTGTAACTAATCTTTTTTTTTCTTCTTCTTCTTACCGGAACTTTCCACCAAAGGGATGTTCTTTCCGCATCAATCGATGAAAGACGACCAGCCAGTCAGCAGATCTGGAGGCTTTCGCACTCCATTATAATTTGTATGAACTTCAATTCTTTCGGATGAAAAACAGCCAAAACAACCCGGACCGCAAGGCTCGGTTTGGGTTTTCTTGTGGAAAATTTCTCTTCTCCAAAGGGGAGTATCCATGGTCAATGTTGTAGGTTGGAATCTCAGAAGAAACTGAGATTCCAACCTACAAGCCCAGCCCGTGCTAAGGGGTCTCCCTATTTTAGTATAGGGCTGACATGGGCAAAGTTTTGAGAAAATATTCTTAAAAATTTCACAAGACAGACAAACTACCTGGAAAAGGTTCAGTTGGTCTGTACCAACAATGTAAGTCGGCTTAAGAAGCAAGCCCAGGGAGAGGAATCCTTCCAAAGCCAAGGAACGGCCTTGGGCTTAGGAAAGAATTAAGACACCACCACCACTACTACCACCACTAACCCAGTCATTATGTATTACGTATTATGCCCTACATAACTGACACACCAAGGTTGGGACTGGGTCATGAAACAAAACTTTAACTGAACTTGAAATTTGAAAAGCAACTCACTGGGGGCTTTGTAAACATATGCAACTGAAGTTGCATGCCCGGTTGCCTGGCTTCCGCATATCCAGCTTTCAAAAGCCTGGGCCATGGACGGACTTGGTGGGATTAGCCCTCTACTAAACTGGCTGACCTTAGATCAAGAGGGCATGGGAGCACTTCACTGACATCAGATTCGAAAGCAGAATTTAATTTTTCCAAATCTGAGTTTTTAAAAAAAAGTGGGTGTTCTAAGGTAAAGGAATGTTTTTAGCAATTTCCTAACCTTATATTCGAGGTCAGCATTCAATTTCAATTTAGAAATGAATTCCTCGATCACTTAAGAAACCTTTGATTAAGTATCTACATAATTTGAGCTGGAATGGATTGTAGATAGATAGGAAATGTCGTTCCTATGCGACCTTATCTCTTCGTTAAATAACCCATCTTGAATATTGTGGTAGTATTTTTGGGGGCTTTGGGTCAGGTCATCAGATGACCCAAAATCTGAGTCATGGTTGATTAATGGTGGGAAAAAGGATGCAGAAACAGATAGGTTTCTGCACTCTTCTTTCCTCACCACACTCCTAGGGGAAGAGGAAAGTGTGGTAATTAAGTCGCAGGACTTAATTACGGCATTTTCCTCATGCTGACCACAGACTTCCCATAGCTTTTGCATAAAAGCAGAAGTCTGTGTGTCATTCGGGGTGACAGGGGGACGGGGAAAGGGTTATATATTGGTAGACTTAGCATCTTTTCCACATGTATAGCTAGAATAGGTGATTAGGGTAAAGAGGAAATAAACAGATAAAACCCTTGGAAGTTCAGTTCAAGGAACCAAACACTTGCAGATAAAAAATGGATTATTGCATGAGACAAGCAACTTCATTTTTACTACCACAATATGAGATGTGCAACATCGGTTTTGAAATGGAATAAACAGCTTATTCTTGTACCATTCAAGTTTTAAAGCTATACTTGGAACTCGGGCTCTGCTACGTTTACCTTTGTAAATAAAACATCTGTTTTAGGTATACTGGATCCCAGTTATTCTTCGAGTCGACCCTTGAGAGGATGATTGTGTAGAAATGCCTTACAGTTGCTGAGACGGTACCTTTTTCTGCGAGATTTCTGCTGGAGTTTTTTTAACTGACAGCTGTAGATTAGAAACACCTAGAGAAAGGATCTTTGAATCTCCAAACATCGACATTTCTTGCGTGAAGTACCGCTCTTCGACCGAGATTGGTATAGACTGTTCTGAAAGTGATTTTGATTGTGACTCTGACTCTGAGACTTCATTAACAGCCTCCTCCAAAGGGGAAAATTCTCGTCCCGAGATTGGAGTTCAATCCGACGATTCTTTTTCCTCTGCAGTATTCGAAGTACCCCTTTCTTTCATGATTCCATGTCGAATCTAAAAAAAATTGATAGGATTGTAGAGGTACATACATTGAACTATTTGATGTCATATTATCACTTACCTTTACATTACAACGTCTGCAAACGTGACCATTTTTGTCAAAACTACGCCACCGAAGTCCAACAAACTTCTTAAACTCCTCCCAAAACACTGGCTGACCCATTCGTTTTTTCTTCTGATTGCTAGGAATTCTCTAAGTGCAAAGACAGCAGTCCGTGTGGGGCATTTTGCTTTGCTAGGGACAAAATTTGCCAATTTGCAGGAAAAATTAACAGAAAATTCGCTTAATTTTGCAGTATGTTCAAATATTTAACTTAAGTTTTAACTGGAACGCGAAAATTGCCAAATAGTATGTCGGACTGATTGTTGAAAAAACCATAATCAATAACAGAATGTTTCCGTACAAACCAAAATCTCGAATTTTGCCGATCATTTTCCTTGAATCTTCTGTTTTATGGATCCGATGCTGACATTTTATAATTAATCCACCCTCAATGTTTGTTACCGAGTTGGCTGATCAATTCTAAAGTTTTTATACCATTTATAATCGATGTAGCTATATGTGTATGCAATTTAAAGATGTTTGAAGAATGCGAACTTAATTTTATTCTGGACCAACCGTAAAAGGTCCATTTAAGGCCAATGTTAAAGGTTGCTACCTTTGAGCTACCCTGTAGGGTCTCATTTACTTGGCTGACCAAAAACTATTTTTACAATTGACAGGAAATATGTTTAAAAATCCGTATTCGAAGTTTAGAAGTGATAGCTAAATGCAAACTTAGAACGCCGGGCTGGCCCACAAAACTGAGATCTTCGGATCTGTCCTTTATAAATAAAAAGACAGTATGTGCAATTCAATTTATAAAAGCTATACATAAAACCTAAAAAATAATTAAAACCTTTGATAACAAAAAATAAATAAGTACATTCACACACTTAAGCGACTGGATTTAAAAACCTGTCCTTAACGCTTCCAGTCTTCTATTTCCTTAAAACAAAAGAGTACTCAATTTACATAGAATTTATCCGACAATTATCTCTCGTTCACAGCAGATAGTGACAAAACACAGCTTTGTTTGAGTTCAAGATTTGATTCACAGTATGTATTAAGTTCAGCATTACTCTGATTCAACGACAGCATGCCCATATAAATTGTTATCCTTGTATTTCTGAATCATCCAATTAATCTCTGATAGAACTGGACGTTGACGAGTTGCTGTCATAACCGCTGTCAAGGAAGAGATGTTCAGCATTAGTATTCAAATCTGAATCGTCAGGTGTGATGCCTCCATCGTCAGACGTATTGTCTCCAGCCTCCGAGCCTGAATATTCTTATGTAGTCTCCACAGCTTCCAAATATATAGAGTATATCTTTCCATTATAAACAATGGAACTGTTGTATGTCAATCTAATTGCAGGAGCTAATTTTATTTTCTTGTCGTTATTAGCGAGAGTATTGCTCATGGTTTCTGGGCCAATCAAATGTTAAACATTATTCTTGAAGCCCGTTCTTTTATACCACTTTGTATAAGTTTTTGTAAATGATAGCCCAGTTTTGCAAATAATTGCCGAAATTGAACAACATCTGAAAGTTGTGTTAATTTAGCAATTAAGAGATCAAGTGAGGAATGATAAACTTGGAAAAGTAGTGAGTGGCTGTCGACATGGCTCAAGAACTGAGATGCAATAGAATAAAAGCAAGAACCACATAGAAGTAAAGATCCCGGGACGGCAGCAAGTGCCGCAAACGATCCACAAGAGACAGTAATCGTAAGGATAATTACGGAAGCGGATGTTGGTAAGGTGGTATCGTTTAAACTCTATTGCAAAGAAGAGGAGCCCACCAGAGCTCAGAACAAAGACAGTGAGTTAAGTAGTATCATTGAAAGAATAGGAAAGGATTGTATGCAAAGTCTTGCGAAGATCGTTATAGCTCTAGGGACCAATTGACAAATAGTTAAGGGGTCCAAGAAGAGAATACCTAACAAGGGCCGAGCCCAGAAACCGACAGCCAAGAGCAAAGCATTCAGAGCCGTTGTGCTGAAACAATTAAAGTGCGGAAAGTGCCAGAGCGAAGGGCACAAAAGTAAGAACTGTCCCATTAAGACGGAAGACGTTAAGGTCGGGAAAGTAGAGGACTCAGAGGAGAGTAGTTGGGAATGATATTAAATCGATAGGAGATAGGCTAACGATTTGGGTGAGAAGAGCGAGAGCAGGAGTACGTAGAAACCCTTAGATGGTCCCGGGTTCAATATTCGTTCTAGCATTTATAATTCAGTTAGCGGTAGTGTATCAAGTCCTGGACTGGCCTGATTTTGTATTCATTTCAGAGACCTTCGAAGTTTATTCGTGGATAGGATTGGTTATCGCATTGAGGGTTTCAACCTAGAAAAAGGACGTTTGGTAAATCGAGAATAACTACCGGGTTTAAATATAGACTACCGGGGCCTAATAGCATAAAATAGGAGAAGAGTCAATTAGGTCACTAAGGCAGAAGCCACCAGACTCAAGTTTTTAGGGCACCCGGGGGAAGACTAGCGAACCATTTGTCCGGCGAAATAAAAAGTGAAAGAATTCGAGAAGTTTACAAGTATTTAGAATGGACGGCCGAAGCTTGGTGGCTGGCTGTCGCGGTAGAGCTGGAAAGTGAAAGGATCCTCGTATGGGAGACTATGGGCTGGCAGCAGTTTAAGGACAGATTGCTAGGGGCATTCCCAATAACATTGAACATCCCTGAAGCAGAGGGCTACTCGTGTGAGAGTTTCCTTAATCATTGTGTCAGACGGCGGTTTCAGGGTAATCTTAATGTCAAAGACAGTTAACTAGTTACTGAAATATTGAAGGGCATGAATCAATCCCTTAGACGGCAATTAGGAGAACAAGAAATAGGGTCGGTTATGGAACTAAAGGAGAGGTTCTGGGAGATTGGTGGAAAAGCTAGCAGGGTCGAAATAAATGTGGAAAAGGTCAGCAGGGTCGAAATAAATGAGAAGTTACGAGCCATCCGGGAAAGAAACTATAAAGCTATCAGAGACGAGCCATAAAGGGTGGTTTGGTCGGAAAGGAAGATACCTGGGAGGGTAGAGGTGGTATGGCCTAGAAAAGAGCCGTACAACCCGTACATAAAATGCTATAAATGCGGATTCATGGGTCATAGGAAACAAGACTGTTGGACTGCAAACATTAGGATTTAATCAATTCAATGAGCTTTACAAATTTCTAGCTTTTTTTTTACCTTTTTTACTTCTATAGGATTAAGTTGTTCAAACTCCTCCTAGTACATGTAGGAAATAATACTTCTCTTTTAATTCCGCTCATCAATCTTTCCATAGAAGGTTTTTCTTCCTATGGAACGTATTCCGCTTAGCCTTGATCTTCCGGTCGTTGATCCAAAACATGTAGGACGATGAGGACGAAACAGACACAAACGAGATCAAGATGTCACTTAGGTACGTCCTTGTACGTCAATCTTGAGGTTCCGTCAAACAAGATGATGCCTAATTGACCCTGTGAAGTAAGTCACTTTCATTTAGAATATTATTAAGAAAATCATTGAAGGCAGAGGGGGGTTTGTTTTTATAGTTTTTGCAATTAGTAATCTGATTATCGAAGTATTGATACCCGAATATAATAGCCGTCTCGAAGTCCATCGAACCTTTCCAGACTGGCAGTATTCCAACAGAAGCGGATGAACACTGAGCTGGTGTCTTTTGCCTCCTCTGCCAAGCTCCCCTGCACCTCACGAAGACTCGTCCAGTAGGACACACCATTTGTAGTTAAATATCAACAGAAATACTTCATTAGAATTAGATGTGACTTAAGAATTCTCTCTCAGTTAATTCTCCTTTATTATCAAATTTACCTGTGGACCCTGTAGCAGAACATGACAATTCTTCATCAGCATCGCCTCGTACTTCCAATTGTTTGTCTTCCTCGGGGTCACAAAGCGTAAAACTAATCTTAGATATGTTTTAACCCAATTCACCTTTGAAATCCACATGATCATTCCTAGAACCGATTTTGTCCATAAAATCGAGAAAAGGCTTCGGTTGAGGTGGCAGCTTCATCCAAAGACGGAAACAGAGATGGAATATTCCTCGACATCTTCAAAATCTTCAATCTTTAACCAGTACTGTAGATCGTTTCTGACCCTCCGAATTTTATATACTCTCTCACGGCCAATTTTAACGGATCTCTTCTCTTCAAGGTAATAAAATAAGAAAAGCATTTAATGATCACATCAGAGTCAGAATATCCAATTTGAAGTTATAATTAAATCCATCAAATTTATATTAACCGTATCAAAGGACTCACTCACCACTACTTTAGCAGCCGGCTCTTCAGATCATCCACTCTTGTTCAATCCACATGCTCCAGAATCACATTGTGTGGAATTATCAGTGAAGCAATTCATTAAAAATGCCACAAATTCGACGAAATCGTGTCATTTGTAGACAAATGTTCAAATGGTAATTCACAAAATAAATTATATCATGACTCACCCTGACATCATTCATTTAAAAAACGCAAGTAATTCCTGTAGTAATACAAGAATAATAATTAACTTCTTATTACCTTATTAGTTGGAAAATAACCGTTAAGAAGAACGTTTTTTTAATTCGTGTCAAATTAATAACAAAGTATTTATTATAGTGCTGTGTTGATATGAGTTGTATTAGCAGCAATTTGACTCCCGTTCAATCCCTCAGAATTATTTTAATAATTTCATGAATAAAGCGACAATCGGACGACGCATAAAAGTAAATAAATACTAGTTTTGCGCTTTCAGTAATTATTAAAATGTTTTTCAATATATTTTACCACCCGTGTATTAAATATATTGATCTTGCACCCGAGTTTGGATTTGAGAAAAGAAATTGCCACCTAATGCGGTTAGCAGGGAGAAAACATAGGAAATTTTATGTAATTGGACAGCCCCCCAGGGGGGAGAAATTTAGAGATTTTAGTGCTTTATTAGGTTAGGTTTATTAGGATTAGGAGAAGGAATTTAGCATTGGATTTTCCTATTAAGTAGGGTATTCTGTCACTTCATACAACTACTTATGGATTTCACAATTAATTCAATTTTGGATCGCCGTGATAAACTCTCACCTGCAACGTTACTGTGGCGGTAAGAGATACGTAATCAGCCTCCATAAATACATGATGTGCCCCATAGTCGTGAATAAATTTGAAATACTCAATTTCATTTCCACGATAATGGTTAGGTATAAATCGATCATAATCATTTTTGCCGTGGCGGAAAGTGTTATATTGTTGTTAATGTTGGTGGTATGCTTTTCTGTGCCGTAAGTGAACACTACACAACGCTGCAGTGGCATCACATATACAAGAAATATTTGCTGCCTGTTTTTTCTTTAGCGACGCTGATTCTCAATTGAGACGCAAATGCTCATTTGCTTCGCTAATTCTCATTTGCGACGCTAATGCTCATATGTGACGCTAATTCTCATTTGCGACGCTGATTGCCCCCTTGCGACGCTCGTTGCTTACGACGCTGGCGCCAACCGCCAAAGTATATTTTGTGGCTCTATAATAAATTGATAATTGACATTTAAAGGGTAGTACTTCGATGTAATTTTTTTATTGACACTGAGACCTATGGAGGATGGGTGGATTCTGAAATGAAACTTTGAAAAAGTACTGGCATGGCTAACAATTAATGTTGACTGTTTCCAGGTGGAGGAAAATATTCCAGCATTCAGCGGCAAAGGATTCCTGGAACTTTCGTCTCGTCTGTTTAGCCTAAAGGATGGAATTGGACGATCACTTTGACAAATGGACTGTTCGTTTGGACCAAAATTCTCCATATTTCCAAAATCTCCTGCAACTGAAGGTCAAGGAAACAAAACATCTGGATTTAAAGACTCCAGTGGACTTAAGTCAAAAAGGAACTCCTAGGCTCCTTCAAGCATCCAGAGCTTCCAGAAAAACTGTCAATCCCTCAAGAATCTGTTTCGAAAATATAAGGCTTCTACTCAACAGCTGTCCAAGGACGATTAAACATCTTGACCTTGCAGTGGGATATGTGGATGCTGATGAAATCTTTGACCCCGCCAATAGTATTTTTCTTATCTAATCTAGAAAGTCTAACGCTGTACCCTCCTGCTTGTCTACCTCGACCCGTCCAGGAACTAACCCTTTCAAAGTGATTGTTATACTTTCAACAATGAGCAAGATTAAGTCCCTCCCAGTATTCGGTATGCCTAATCTTTGCACCAATGTTTTGTTGTCAACAATCTTGGCATTCGTCGCAAAAAACGTGAGGAACTTAGAAGTTATAATTAATAAACTGTCACCTTGACGAACCTTTGTATCCAACCTCTGACGATGAAGAGGATGAAGAGCCAGCTCAAGCTCAATTACCAGCTAATTCTATTGACTTGACTCTACTTCGACAAGTTCGGAGACTATAATAAGTTTAAGTTCACTATGATGACGGTAACGGTTTTAATGAAAGTTTCCAAATCCCATGCGAAAGATTGCTGGAAGCACAAATGAACGGTACGGACCTTAACCTAGTTGGCAAACATATCAGCCGTCAGAGTCTGAGACGTGTATACTACAATAATTTTTCAAACATTAAACTGAAATTTTATTGCAACTGTTTAGGGCATTTACAGGGATAATTATATGGCATAGTATGGCAAAATAGGCAGTAATTGCAAAGTTTTAAGGCTGGTTATAAAAGATAAGACGAAGTTCACGAATACACAATCGTAGGAAAAATA
>JAQFZA010000478.1:0-19278 GCA_034695115.1 Desoria olivacea | reverse complement strand
TTTATTATTATTATGATGACTAACCCTTTTTTGCGGAATTGCAGTTTGCAACATTGTTGTTGCAGTTTCACTTGAACTGACAATGGGAATTCCAGTCGTCCCAGTAGAGGTGTATCTGATGTAGGATTCCATTCTAGTTGATTCTGTTGAAGAGGTGAGAGGATGTGGAACAATTTCGGCGGGCTTTATTGTGGTACTGGTGGCAGGGGATGACGGAATGAATGGAATCGTTGTAGGGTCATTGGTAGTCTCAGTCGTGGTGGTGGTAATCTCAGAAGCGATCCTAATTTCACGGGGGATGTTTTTATTAACCTGCTTGATGGTGGTGGTGGTAGTGGAAGTAGTAGCTGGAGTAGAAGCGATTGGCCGTTGCATTTCGGACGACGGGCCTTATAAATATTACATGAATCAGCAATTTGTAAAAAAATGTTCTGATGAAATTTGGTTAAATTATAAGCATACCATAAGTTGGGCGAATGAAAGGTGTAGCATCGGTGGTGGTGGTGGTTGTGGTTTTGATGGTGGTGGTACTACCTGAGGTTGAAGGTGAAGGTATTACTGAGGTTGATTCGTCGACGACTGTCGTAGCCTCTGAGACGGACAGGTCAACACCACCACTGGATTTAGGGTCGGCTAATGTTTACGAAAATTTTAAATTAGACATAGACGGATTTAAAACGTTCGCTATGTACACTTACTAAATGGAGCAGATTTTTGGACTGGAACGGCGAGTGACGCAGCAGCCTTGTCTGTAAAAAACACAAATAACAATTTGCAAATCGGTTTAATTTCACCGATTTCAATACGAATCATTCAAAAAATATGTACCTAGAGCTTTCTGGTAACGTGCACATCCCTTGGAATTCCGAAATGTTAACTCAATCTTGAATTGATGGGTTTCGTGAGGGGATAGGCATTGATGATTGGTGTCTGACATGACTGACCAGGAACAAGAATATTCTTGGATACACAAACTACAGGAAGTACTAGAGCAGAGTCGCGTAGGGCTAGGAATCGGATTTCCATTTGAAAGGACAACGTGGGCAAAGATGCAAACGAGGAAAATAAAATTTCGTTTCATTTTGAAGACTTTTTATCTCAAAATGTATTCTATTCTTGTGGAGAATTAAATTCTGAAAATGGCAGCCGCTTCTAGGTGTGATCGAAATGATGTGGATGATTAGCAGTGAGCTTGCAATGCAGTTTGATGAAGTTTCAAATTTCATGATCATGATGCAAGCGAATGACAAGAGATTAAAATGGGTTATGATATGGCATTATGTTTCTTACTCTTGCATGAGAATGAATCAAGAGTCAGAATATGCTTTGTACGATAAATAAAATAGACATGTTTGAATGGTTTTATATTTTTTATTTTCCCCCAAATAAGATGTATCTTTCACCATGAAATAAAAATATTTATCAATTTACAAATAGTTTCCCCCACACAATGTTTTTTAAATTGTTAAATTTCCAAATTAAATTCAATCCAAGTATTAAATTTGAGCAACATCATCTTGAGTCCTTTGAAATGCTGCTTCGAGTCTTGATTGAGATCTCTTCATTTCCACTTTATAAAAGTGGCTTTGGATTTTGTTGAATCGCTCTGATGCTTCCCAAACCTTGACAATCTCCTTTGTTGCTTCGTCCAAGGTTAATGAATTGCTGAACCAAGTGTCCAAGATCAAAAGTCTCTCCGTCATTATGTGGCCATCAGGGCTGCTTCGTAGCCAATTTGCCATGATTAACGGAATTGAATGCGAATAACACAGCAACTGTGATAATTCTGACCAATTATCCGGTTTTGTAATCAAAATGCACAACAGTTTTTTTACATCAAACCAAAAGAGTTCCTTCGTCCTGTCCTTGATATCTGGGCCTTCTTTGATCAGATCACTCAGTTTTTTTGATATCTTGCCAGTTTCCTCTAATAAATCGGTGAAATAGGGTGCAACGTCCGTGCAATCTAAATCTCCAAAATTATTTGTCATCTCGTCCCTTGCTGAAGCCAAATCCAATTTAAGGTCACACACCATGTCTTGAAGCTGTATAAAAGTAGATTTCCTCTGATCCCAGGCTGCAGCTTCTGAAAATACGGTACTTTTGTTTGGATTAGGATAGACGGTGCGTGAGCGATTTCCAGGTGCTAATACTTTAAAGTATTGTTTCAAAAGGTTCACAAAGTTATTTTCCTTATCTTTTAATTCTTGAGGAGCTTTGTGGGTTAATTTATACAATATAGATTGTTTAAGTTTGTATCCGAATAATGGACCCGTTCGCTGAGTATCAAAAACTGCCAAAGCAGCTTTAGCACCATCCTTTTTCTTCTGTTCGTTAATTTTGAATTGAATCATGTTGTTTCGACAACCGAGAGATTTTACCGAGTAGAGAGTTTGAATTAAATAGACGGTTTATATGTACAGCTGAAAACGTTTCTCCTGCACAAGGTTCATTAAACTGGGCATCCTAAAACGTCATGATTAGTAACGACGTAGCCAACTAGCTTGGTTAAGAATTTCAGACTGAGAGCGGACTCGTAAGGCTTTGTAGCTTGTAAAACGCAATGGATTAATCTTAAACCATCATAATGAATGACGTGCCCTTTTCTTGATTCCACAATGTCTGGGAGCAAAAGCTTAAAGTCACTGGATGTTAGGCGGAAGAAACGACGCATAAACGGAGTCTCGGAAAATAAATAAAAATTAACTCTTCTCGCAAGAATGTCGTGATTTTTTGGGATCAAAAACTCTGTCACTACCATTGGATAGTGAAGAGACACATTGCAGAGGGACCATTTAATGTAATTTTCCAATTCTACTTGATTATAGTCTTCAATAATCCTACTTGCAAATTTCCTGGGAACACAAATGATGGACGGTTCAAGAAATGGAATTTTTGTTCCATTATCGCCAATGCAAGTAATTTGATTCATTTGGTCCCAATGAATAGAAGTCGTTTTGTCTTCAGATACAATAGGACAGTTGCCATTCGAAACAAGTTTAAATATGCACAAAATTTCAAATTCTTTTCCAACTGATCCGTCCGGCAACTGTTTGTCGAGCAAAGGGATTTTGCAGATTTTATTGTGATCCATTTTAGAATGTTGTTTGACAAAGAAAGAGTAAGAAAGAGTGCTTACTCTGCAGACCATGCGTCTTCTTTAAATACGTAGTTGATAAAACGTTCGAAAAACGAGTGGCTTAAAACCAATTCGTCGCCCTTTGCCGAATTTAAAATTTCCCTAATGACCCAAATTGCGTCAGGACGAAGACGCCAACCTTCTTGCAAATCCTTAGCCGTATTCTTTATTTGAGGGCACAGGTTTGTAAATTCGTGTCTGCAAACCTCAAAGTCCCCCCAGACTGCTCTGTCCAACATTGTCAGCAAGTTTTGGATTTGAATCTTGGTTAAATACCATCCTGAATTTGCACTTTCCAACATGCTTGTTGAAACTGCAGTTTTGATGTAATTCTCCAATTCCAAGGGACCCCCCTTTTTTAACAAATCCGACACCAGTGCTTTTGAAATTGCAATGGTTTGTTTTTCAAGAAATGGAACTTGATTCCCGTTTCTGGACAAACACTTTACTTCACCGTTTGGATTTGTAAAGATTTTCCAACTTGGAACAATCAGCTCGTCCCCAGAATGCAAAAGCTTGAAATTGACACTAAAGTGTAATATTTCAGAGTCTTCCTTGATGTTATTTATGCAGCAGTCACAATTATGTTTCGCCATTTTAAGCTATATGTGTTGGTTGTCGAGGATTTAAAGTGAATGAATGACAACCCTATCAAGATTGACTATTTATATGAAATGCATGGTCCAAATTGTATGAGTCATGAAACGTTTTATGAGTAATAAGGTAGGCAACAACTTTGTATAGGTCATTTTAAATCATTTTATTATTTTCAAATTAGAAGTAACATTGTTATTTAATTAAAATTTCACCGCCATCCACAGTGTCGAATCCGCAAACTTCAGTAGTCGGCAAGGGTTTGCTGTTTCTGCATTTCGAAAACGTTTTCCTAAATCCCTCTTTCGCGTGTGGAAAAGTGTTTCGAGGATGGACAGTTTTTCGAATCGAAAAAATGAGATAGACACATATTCCATTGAATAGTAATTGGCCAACGACGAATAAAATGTCCCATGTTGATTTTGTGGGTGAAACTGTTGGGCACTTGGCTTCAGAATCCTTGGGGTCGGAACAAATCAATTGATTTAGATTGTAAACTTTTTCAACCGATTTCCGCTTCAGCGATACACAAGCCTCGGGTTTGCAATAAATTCCGATTATTGAAGTAAATTGAGAGATTGTTTGTGGTGATCCGCAATGATAAGAAGGAGTAGAAACAGCGTGACGGATTGTTTTGTAGTAGACATACGATCCATTGTTGACACAGTCTCGGCAATCTTGTTCAAAATTGCAGTTGGCAAGCAGGGGCCCAACAATTAAAATCAAAAGCAATTTCTTCATGGCGAGTCTTGAAGTAGGAATGATGGTATAGAGAATCTTGGCTGTTGTTTTTATTCAAAATTTGTTAACTAGTCTAGTACAGCAGATTTGGCCACCTGGTTTCTGACCAAACGTTTTTTTCAACGTCCTGTAAAATTGAATGACCTTTTTATCGTTGGCAGCCAAGTCATTACCGAAATGGGTTAAAAGTCTATGCAGACTCATTCCTCTTGCAATGAAATAGTGAAAGTAGATTGCAAAAAGTCCACAAACCATGGAAGAATCGTTTTGTAGGGGATGTGAGTCAGCATAAACAACAGGAAATGGAAAGTTGATCTTGTAGTACTCTGGGGGCTTCATGTAACTGTCCCAAAAAATTGCCTGAATTTTATCATTCGTTTTAGTAAGGTAAAAAGAAAGCCAATGACCCGTCGACGTAACACTCCTGGGTGAGGAATTAATGATGATTGAGATGGGAAATAGGGTAAAATTTACAAAGTCAAGTTCGTCAGCCGCTAAAACGTACATTCGACGAACTGGAGTTTGCTTTAAAAAATCCTTGAGGCAACAAAATAGAGTCACAGAATCCATTTAAACGATGATTGAATCAGAGAAGATATTTCTATCACGATCAATTTGCAACATGCTCTGAAACTTTGCAAAACAGAAACAAGTGATGCTTTCCTTGGTTGCCTCTTCAAATCTAAGTTCAATCCTGATGATGCCACTTTTGTTGGCATGAAATCGGTTTTGGGAGTGAGCAGGAACTAAATTCACACAAATGAGAAACTTATCTTTGAGGTATGATTCACGAGATATTCCGTTTCCTAACTCTGGATTGGGAGCAACCGACATGAGCGAATTGTATCCAAGTAATGACTGATTATCTGCAAAATTGTGCATTCTTAATAGAGTATTTTCTCCATTTAAGGTAACAACTAAGCTAGCCAATCCGTGTCTCAAGAATCCAAAGGGTCCCATTGCAAGATCGCCGTTTAATGTTTTAGAGGCCACCAATCCAATTACAAGGTATTAAGGTGTCGGTCCCGAGAAAATGGATTCTGATGTATTCGTAATTGATCCAGTCGGAATGTCTATTTGCTTTATTTCCAAGTTGGATAAAGGATACATCATCCTCTTGTTGGAGTTTAATGCACTGTTTAATTTGTTGATAACGGAAACGTTGATGACGTGGCGACGAGCGAAGAAGATCACTTCGTCTATAGAAACCTGGTATGGAAATGGGTTTCCGGTAGTGAGAGTCTCGGCAGAGACAAGGGAAAATGCTGGATTACTTTTTCTCATCAAAAGTCGAATTTCAACATTTGTGGGAATGTAACGATTACTTTCAAAGATAGACTCGGCAATTGTTCCAGTCATTTCCAGACTTTTGCTTAGGGAAGTGTATGCTTTGCGGGCAATGTATCCTGTGTTTGTGGAGTCCCACCTGTTAACGACAGTGTCGGGAATGAAGAGTTCGCTCGACAAATAAGATTTTTTCGCCAATTCCGAGCGATTCAAAACGTTATTGAGGTAGTATTTGTAAGGATAAAGGTTAGAAGAAGAGTTTTTCTGTATCCCTACGCCGTTTAAAGTTAGTTCCACAGTCGAGAACAAACTGGCAAAGTAGTTTTCACATCCAGCTACATTATTTGAAGCTGTAATGTTGCTTCCATCGGCCTTCAAGATTCTTTAATTGCAAAAAAATAAAGAAAATTATAAAAATGTTTAATATTTAATTAAATATTGACCTTACCTGGTTTTAATGTACAGCACAGACTGTGATAAATCTGTAAAGTGCGTTGGAGATGCCGTTATTGTAATTTGAATTGGATTATTTACGTCTTGGTAGCCACTTGAAGGGAAATATGGAATCAGGTCAGAACTCGTGACTGTCAAGTCAGTGGGTGGAAGGCTTAACAAGTCCATGCTGGAATTAAAGACTGAGGCCGAACCATCATACTTGTCACCTTCCATTTCTACTTTTTCTTTTTAAATTTCCTTGTTTTCTTTGATTTCTTTGATTTAGGAGGTTTTTTTGTCGATGTCTTCTTCTTGCCCTTTCCTTTCTGTCTGGTCACTTTTTTACCTTTACCAGTCAATTTACCCTTTTTAGATGGCTTTCGTTTTTTTGTCGTTTTCGATGAGTCATGTCTATTGAGGGGAACTAGATAGTCCTGGGTGCCTAATAGGTGGGTGTTATGACCACCCCCAACTCCCCCAAATTGATTTTCCGCGTCGTTTTCTGGAACTTTATCCAAGTAGCACTCGTCCTCTTCATTAGGACAAATAACAGCTCGAACTCCGGTCATATTAACCGTTTTTTTCGAAAATGTAAATGGATTATTGTTGGAATATTTGATTCAGGAATTAAATGAAAATATTCGTCCGTCAGGGAAATTTTTATTTTATGTAGGTCTTTGTACTTCAACGATAAGTAATAGAATGGCTGAAATACTATTTGTTCAAGAGATTTTGTATTTTCTTTTAGAAATCGTCGTAAGATTGGATGGGTAGTAGAGGCATACATCTGCTCTTGTACAACGTTTGTCAAAATCAAAATTTGCCTTCCTTGTAGGTGATAAATTGCTTTGGGGGGTGGTGCAGGGGGTGGTGCATCTTCTATGTTAGATGTGTCAACTACTATCGGAACGTCAATGATGGTAATTGGGTCACTAAATGTAAAATTATCGGCAATGCCTAATGCTTTATTAAAAGCTACCGGAAACATGACTTGAAGATCTGTTTCGTCGATCGAAACGTGTATCTGCTCCTTTAAATTCCCTTGGGAGTCTGGCAAATACAGAACTGGCATTCGTACCTTAAATCCATTTGCAACAAGGACAGCCTTGCAATTTTCAATCAAACTGTCTAAATCGTAGTCTTCTGGCTCTGTTACAGCAATGTCAGTAATTGCTCTTCTAGTCAAGATAAACTGAATAGGGACCAGGTTAGGAATAGGGTTAAATATTTCTGCAGACTGTATACCTTCTGAGGTTATTGCCCCCGGAAAAAATCTGGTCTGTTTGAATCCTAAAACTTTCGCCCATGTATCTGAAATGTCCACGACATACGCATTGTTCGGATCTAATACAGTTAGGATAGTGTATGGTCCGTCTAGTGGACTTTTGTATACCCTTTCTACAGAAATTCGTACAATTGAAGTTTTTTTTTCCAAATAGTCTTTCAGGGCTTGAAACCAATTGGTTAGCACTGCTTCCCTTTTAGCTAGTTTCCATATAGACTTGTAGTATTTCACAACCTTTAGTATATTATCTGTGCCAATCGCATTAAAGAAACGTTTTGGTTCTGGTTCAGCCTCTTCAACCGGAAGCGGCTCTTCTTCATCTTTTTCTGGTGGTGGTGGTGGCTCTTGTTCAACTTGACAAAGGTACAATTCCGTGACTGAGACTTCAAAATCGTTCAAAACGATGGGTTTGTAGAGAATGTTGGTAAATTCGGAGGAATTGTTTTCCGGAAAATATAGTTTGCAAGCATCACTAGCCAAAGTAATATGAAAGCTGTCTGGTTCTTCCTCCGCCCTCGATGGATAAATGTGTTCCATATTTATTTGTCGTCGTTTTTCGGGGATGACACAAATTGTAGCTCCTCTCCTTGATATGAATTTTGTAAAATATTTCCTTTAAGATCACTCACTTTGTATGTCACAGCCGGTCTTGAAAGCAATACTGAACTAATTTGAAATATTTCGTCTGACCATGTCTGTGTGTACGCCTTGCTAAAGAGGGCCTTTGATTTTGCCAAACGTACATAGTTTCCGATAGCAAATTTTGCTACCGGGGGTTCCATTGCAATGATTGAAGCGTATACCCTACTCCATACTTCCCCTTGATTGTCTTCATTGACACTTGAAGGGCTTCGGCCAATGACAGGAGAGTACGTATTATTCATTGCTTTAGTCACTTGTGCTAAAACGCTTTCCCAGTTTTTCGTCTTTTTTTGTGTCATGTACTTGAATAGCCTTTGTTTCAAGTGTTTGACTGCCAATTCCGAATAAATTGATTTTTTCTTACTAAATGTCGAATATAAATGAATTCCTTCCGATTCCAGTAGAGGCATGACCTTCTTATTGTACCAAGCTCCGTCCTAAATTAAAATTTCATGAAATTAGGAACCAAAGGGGAAAACTTAACCGTTTTTTAGTCCTACCTGATCCGCCCAAATTTTCTCTGGTCTCCGTTTCGTATTCTTGAAAAGCTTCTTGAGAGCCTCGTACACCGAGTCGGCATTTTTAAACTTCATTGGAAATGTAAACATGAATCGAGATAAAATATCGATAATCACTAAAATATAGCCAAATCGTCGATTTGAATACTTGAGTTTATCCATGACTGCAATATCCATGGCATACGTCGAATCTATAAATGGTACCATAACCTTCCGCGTTGGGAAATTTATTCGTTGGGGTCGATGAACTGAATACGTTCTTAATTCCGACAGTGTCTGTTGAACTTGTTTTTTATTTTTAAATTTGGAATTTTTTATAAATTGTCCAAGAGAGGAATAGCCAGTCGGACTTCCTGCCACGAAATACTTTTCTTTAATCAGCTTGGACTTGTCCATTTTCTGATTTCGAAAACGAATCGACTTTCAAAACTAATCCAACTGTTAACGTTGTCAAACTTCAAATTACTATTTTTACTACAATCTTGGAAAGAACCGTAATAATCACAAGTACAGTAAATTGCTTCCTCAATAAGTTTACACAACACGTATGCAACCAGCCCTTTGAGCAGCTCGCTATTCTCAATTAAAAAGTCTTTAATTTTTGAAATTGTTTCAACTTCACAAGAGTTAAAGAAATTAATGGCAAACACTTGTTGACAGCTTCCTCTTCTCCCGGATTAATTGAAATTTGTTTTAAATTTAAAATCAATTCCACAAAGCAAGACAGTTGTACTCTACTTGCATGTTTTAAATCCGAAATTACTTTAGATTCTGATGACTTGATAAACAAAAGTAAAAATTCCTGGTTTTCGGCAATTACATTGAGTGTCATGATTGTACACTGTATGAACTTCGACTGTCCAAAATATGCCAAATTATGTATGTTATATGCGAAAAAAATTAATACATTGTTTGAAGTTTTCATGCCCGAATAGCTGGGCTTTTATTGTAAAACAAAATATCTACATTTAAATCAGGGTGAATCAGGTTTTTTGGTATTTTATAGTGGCCATGAGGAAGGCTTTCCAGTCGGTTTATCATGTGTCTTTGAGGGTTGAGCGATCGAAATCCGACTTGTCTTGTATTAACAATTGCTAATTCATGGTTGATTGAACGAATAGTGGTAGATTCAATTGGATCCGGATCGTCATTAAAAATGCAGTCTTTGAAATATTCGTGTGAAAGTTTCCTAATTGTTGGATACGGAATACCGCTGGCCTTTTTATTTAACGAGCACGGGCAGTAAGTTTCTGCTCTGTTATTACAACGGTCACATTTTATAATCACAGAATAACATTTAGGTCCACACGCAACCACCTCCAACGCATTAAACTCTACGATTTTCCAAAGCCCATTTTGACCTGCACGTTCCGTACTATACAATGAACAATTGGGGTTAAGAGTGGAAAAATCAAGGAAATGGCTCAAGGATTTTAATTTTTTGAAATAGGTATCCGATGCGTCTGGGAGAAGCAGAAAGAGACTGTCAACATCCCCGTAACTAAGAATTGCACCATCAAATGTATCTCTTATAGTCTCCCACCCCTTGTAAAGTTCTTGTTTCGCTCGAGATAATGCAATCAGGCTAGCTAGGACAGGATGGTTATAATGACAAGTATTTTTCCTCATATGAAACAAGGAAATCCCAAGCTCTGCATTGATAACAGTGTAATTGACAAAATTGTGCTTGCTCAGATAATGTATAGCATCTGGTCGAGTTAAAACTACCTCGGTATCTACATATTTATCCGTATATGATAACATAAAGCCAAAAATTGAATTCAGTATGGATTTTAGTAAAAGGGAGCCAATTTCGTCTTTTTCCCTTTTTGCAATTGAGCGAAGAGTTATTGTTTTTGTAAAAAACGGTTTCAAAAATGCTTTCTGTCGGAAACGAAGAGCTTTCGTTTTGTTTACGATTTTTAAGCCGCGTTTGGCGTAAAAGGCAAGTGTCGATCCATAGTCGACATAATCGATTTTATCATTTAGATCCAAGATTAAGTTTTCTGACGTGAAATTCACACTTTGATTTTCAAGGCACTTGTCCCACATTTCCTTTTGGTGGTCAGATAGTTCGTTCCTGTCCACGCGACGTTTGTTAACACAATACGGCATCTGAGAATCCCTATCGTGAAGGCCTGTATCGTACAATATCGAACATTGGACAAAGTACCCGAACTCGTCCTCGTCTTTGAGAGAAATATCCAAATCCTCTAGCTCCTTCTCCGTTAGCCAAGAGTAGTCGGAAAATGCCAAATTTTTTGACAAGCAAAAGCTATACTGCCCGTTCTGGTCAATTATTAAAATGTGCGAACGCTCACTCGGCTTATTGTTATATTGGTTAAGTCGTTCATTATTGCACTTGATAAGTTTTGTGGAACCAACGGTTGGCACGGCCCTCATTTGCACAAACTTTAGCATTTCTAAATTTTTGCAGAATTCAAACTTGTCTTCTAGGCTCGCTCCCATTATTGCATAGCTGTACGATGCAAGTGTAAAATAATGGAGAGGACTTAGAGAGAAATTTGCCATTAAATAGGATACAAATGCCGTGATGACGTCAGCTAACAAAAAAATGTTCTTTAAAGCAATGAGTTCAGAGTACTGCCTGAGGGACTGACAACCAAAAGACTCGTAAATGCACAGAGCTATACCAAAGTCGTCAATGTCAACATCACTACCTGTCAGTGGATCTTTGAAAACCATTGGATTTGTATAAACCATTTCCCTACTGTCGTACAGAATTGGAGGATACAAAATTCGGTTAACTAAAAGTCTAAGACTTTCTTTGGAATCGACGTGAGCTCTTTTCCCAACTTCATTTTGGTTCACTACATAATCTCCCATTCCTTTATAAAACAGAGGAAATCGATCTGGAAAATATTCCAGTGAAAAGCCAGCCCTTTGCCTTTGCACCAAGTTGTCCAAATCAGCATTTAAAAAGGATTTAGAATCTGCAATTGTTCAACTTTAATGATATTATGTTTTCACTATCACGTAGAAGTACTTTAGCTTTTTTAATGACATCCGGTTTCAGGTTTTTTAAGATAACGTGTAATTCCTTTTCTGAAATCCCATGGCCAATGATTATAGGGGTTGGCTCAACCTTGACTGCTCCATTACAACCAACACACAAGGCTCTACGATATTCCCCTGTAAATACAAATAAAATACGTTCAAATAAGCAGCATATTCGTTTCGTATTTTAGGGTTACTCACCTGTCATATGATCGTGATCCTGACATTTTACAACGTCTAGAGAGAAGGTCTCTTTACATATTTCGCATTCCATTTGCAGCTGGTGACGAACGTTTTCAACATGACTCATGGTTATTGGGATATTTGTTGTCCGAACCAGTTCTTGGATTTCATTAGAAAGCTTAAAAATTTGAGTCAAGAAACGTTCAACCGGATTTTCGGCACAATAAAATTCACTATGCAATATTTTATTGTGCACTCGACCTAAAGGTCCAACGACTGCAAGTGCATAAGATTGAACTTGAAGTTTGGCTTTAATTAACTCGTCACGGTTTTGATTTGCAGCCAGAACTGGTTCACTGTGGAATTGGAACGAAAAGTATATTTTCATGGGAATGTCTGCATAGGACTTCAGATTCTTGAACGAGTAATGGGTTTCTTCTGGGAAAGTGTTTCTTTTTCCATTGTTGACTGCACAGATTTCGGAATGTTTTGCCATGCTATCCTTAGAAGCGTGAAAGCAGTAATTGCATATTTCTGTTCTGTGGAATCCCGCCTTACCACAAACTGCACTCAGATCTAGGAAAAATAGAATATTACACCATACATTGAAATAATTCAAGTGAATAATTTTACCTTTCAAAAGACAGAGATGGTAATCATACTCTACATCATCGCTGTCCAACGGAAGAGAAGACGGTAGTCTCGGTGTTTTTATTAAAAGCAAATCAACGTGATGCTTTTTAATTTCCTTTGAAACTCGTTGTGCGTATAATGTACTGTCTTGATATGTAAAGACTGAAACTGAAATTTCAGGATTATTTTCTTCAAACAAATCTATATTATCCAAATCTGGATCATGTTCCATGCCATCAAAATTTATTTCTCCAGTCCTCTCGACTTCTTCCAAGATTGGCAAATAGCTGCTATAATTCTCGTACAAACGTTTAAGTTGTTTTTTTTGATTGGCGGATGCAGTCTCCCAAGTTTTTTCTGAAGCTGTCTTGTCCCAATCCTGATTTTTAATCCGTATCTGGTCTCGTTTAATTCCAGCGAGGACAGAAAATATGAAACAGTTGGTCTGACATTTTACATTGATAACAAATTTATTGGAAATTGACGATGGAGTCGGCAAATATCCTCTAGGTTTTATTCCTCTGTATTTTCCAACTCGCAACTCGAGAAAATTGATCGAGGCAAGTCTATATCCACTATTAATTTAAAAATTAAAATTAATATTAAATATTTAAAATCAAAATAAACTACTCGTTACCTAGAGTCTTCGGAAAAGGTGTTGATGGAAGTAATAAGGTAATCTGCGTTGCTCATAAAACTTGGAGTAATATAACTACTTCTCCAGTAATTAATAAATGGGCTGTATAAAGTAATTGTCCTTTCCTTTTCGCCACTCATGTCCTGCAGGGTTATGTTAAGCGAAATTGATGCTTTTATATTAACGAATCGAGCCAAACAGTCTTTCACTATATTTTCCATGTCCGTAAAAACATATTCAAACGTTTCGGCGACACTTCCAAGAATATTTCGTCAAATGATGCTCTGAATGTAAGTAGAATCCCCCTGTACACTGATTCTGTTAATTTGAACTTCCCCGTCTGTATGTCAACAATTGGCACAGGAGCCAAACCACCGCCGACAATTACACCTTCAGGTTGACAAAAGTGACCATTAACGGATGATTCAAACAATGAAAGGCAAATATTGCACTGGTGATTAAGTATAAGGTGCCTAAAGTATTGGCGATGTAAATGAAACCGCAAACTGCAAGACGAGTAAGGACAGATAAATGTTCTTGTTAACCGAAATTTACCGTCAATTACTGTCCTCTCTGTTTCTAGTAAAGGTCTTAATGGGCAAATATCTTCATCCATTTTAAAATTGAAATGTATTTAGAGAAATCCAAACAAAGACTGTGGGATTGTATAAGATTTTTTCGGCTTTAGTAATAAATAAAACGTTGGAGTCCTTCATTTGGAGTGACGTTTTCGTCGTTTGTTTTTTCCCTGCTTGGTTGTCTTACTGTTTTCTTCGCCGTCGTCTGCCTGTTCTCCCAGTAGATAATGATCAATTTTAAGACGTTTATACTCTGCAAGGATTTCGTCATATCCGGCATAAAAAGCATTGTTTTGGAATCTCGCTTCCGTAATGTCCTTGTCCAAGAACATGATAGAGCTTAAGCCACCTTGGGATCGCCCGATCGAAACGTATGATGAATTGACAAACATTTCTTTATAATCCAAATAAATAACTAGCTTGGAGAGCGATGAACCTTGGGCTAGATGGACACTAGAAGTTTAAAAAAGAATGTTATAATCTGCAATGTCTAATTTTATTTGTATTCCTCTACCTGTATGCATAGTTCAGTGTTAGTGGAAATGAAGTTATTTTGAAGGACTTTAATGTTGTGGGATCAACTGTGTATTCAGATGTGGTTGGGATTGGTGTTAAACCTCCCTCCGGAGTTTTTGCCCTTATGTTTTTATAACGGACAAAAACGATTGCTGGCAGATAATCTTCTGGTCTGTCGGGGTCAAACAAAATCCCAGCAATCTCCCCCAGCGCTCCCGTACTTAGTTTTCCAGCCAAATCAAGATTCGAATTAAGTCTGCATAATGCTCCTTTTGCTATAGGAATTTCATCACACTCTTCGGTTATGACAGGAAAGGCTGGGACCTGACAGGGTTTCAAGAGAAATACGGGCCCCTCTAGTTGTCCCACCTTCTGCCTATTAAACTCTCGTGAGAACTTGTTTCGAGGAAAAATTCTTGGGCTGTCGGAAAAAGTTGAACGCTCAGAGTCAGACAAACACACTTCTCGGCGACTTCTTAAACTTTCCAAATCTCCATATGTCATCCGTTTTTGACGAATGTGTAAGAGTAGTTTCGCAAAGTCTTCGTCCACGGATCTCAAGGATTCGTTAAGAAAAAACACTTTGCTTATTCCTCTATATAAATCACTTCCTTTCCTTTGAAATGTATTCAATTTAGACTGATCGGTCCACAAGGAATGCGAAGCGACCGGTGCGAGCTATTTATTAAAAAAAAAATTCATTTAATTTGTTAGACTTTAAGTTTTAATGATGTTTTTAAAAAACCTGAAGAACGTCACCGGCCAAGAGCAGTGATATAGATCCAAATGGAAGTGGATTGTCCCTTATTATTGACAACACCATGCTAATATAGTGCAGGAATGATGGACTGAGGTTGTAAAACTCGTCTAAAAGAAACGTCGTTTTAAAATAACATTTTTTACATCAGAATATTTTTGTACGAATTACCAATAACTATGCAGTCCAAGTTTTTGAATTTGTCCATCAACGTTTGTGATTTTTTAATTCGTGTTGCTAATTTTTCAAATGAAATTCCCTTGTAAGGAATCTCAAAGAGGCTGTGGCAGGTAAAGCCACCGATCATTGATGCGACTGACCCGTACGGAGAAGACATTATAATGGAACGCCCCACTTCTTGAAATCGCTTAGAAATCCGTTTTAGCAAAAGAGTTTTCCCCGCGCCTAGATTAATGATTTGTAATTATATATGTGGTATGATCATTGGTTATTTTGTATATTATTACCTGCCACCCCAGTCAGAATGAATTGCATTGGCTTTTTCTTGGCTTGTGCAATTGGCATTTTTAAAAACTCTTCCACATGGTCCATGACCTCCTGCTGCCCTGTGTTTAGTTTTAAAAGGTTATCCGGGTCTTCAATATTTATATAATTTCCTTCTTTTTTATTCTCCTTGATAAAAGACTTTAGAAACTTTATGGAATATTTAGCAACAATCTCGGGCGGTGGTGCTAACTCTTGTCGTCTTTCCAAATCCATTTTCCTAAATCCGAGAGCCCCGAAATCCATAATAAAATATTGTTTTTTAAATTGAATGTAAGGCCGACACAAAAATACAAGAGTGAATGAATGATAATTTTGTAAGTTTCTCGCCGCTACAAAATATATAGACAGAGTTCATTCGCCTCAATACAAACGTTTTTCACAAAACGTATACGAATAATGCATTCGTTACCAAAACGTTAATTTCTATATAAATAGCTTGGATTTTAAATTTCATTCATCAGTACGCTGTACACCACTGCCGTTTCGTTCAAATCATTTTCAATGAGAATCAAAGCGAGAGCTTACAAAGTAGAAACATTTGAGAAAACTGCTCAGTTGGATTTAGCATTATCAAACAACACCATGGACAATAATACACAGAGTGAATTACCGACCAATACTCAATCTCTGGCCACCACTGGTGAGGTTGCAGAGGATACAATTTCAGCATACTCTAGTTCAGAGTCGGAGGAAACTGAATCTCCATATCTTTTGGAACAAAATCGCTTGGATCAGGGTACTCAAGAAGTTTTGAGGACTCAATTAAAAAGAAGTGGCTCTGCTCTGTTGACTCCAGATACTACTGAAGGCGGTTACAACAGTGCCGTTGCTCTTGAACTTAAGCGACAAAGAATTGGGGTCTTACGAAAGGAGCTGAAGGGCGATTACAACCCACTACCGGAAAAAGAACCAGAATTTTTTTGCCATCCCTCTGCTCTACGGGCGAATAATGTTTTCATTCGGGCCTTCAAGTGTCCAAATAACTTTGTCACCTATATTCATTTCATGAAGCTCGCTTTTTACGACGACTATGAAAAGGTAAACAATTTTCTTTGCGTTAAGTAGTTTACCTT
Source organism: Desoria olivacea (assembly GCA_034695115.1). Classification (NCBI taxonomy): domain Eukaryota; kingdom Metazoa; phylum Arthropoda; class Collembola; order Entomobryomorpha; family Isotomidae; genus Desoria; species Desoria olivacea. The sequence goes on along the minus strand of JAQFZA010000478.1, from coordinate 2,735 downwards.
TTAAAATATATATTTCTTGATTCAAAGGACCACACATTCTTCAAAGTGACGGAATCGGAACTTGAAAGCTTGATTAGCATTCTGAAAAATCAGCTGGATGAAATTTTTACTGCAATCAACAATAAGGCTGCCATGCCTCGAATCGAAAAGTCAAAGCATGGAAAAGTCACCGATTCCAAGCTTGAGCAGTATTGGAGCAGTAAACACACTGACTTACTTCCGGGGGCACGACTTGGACTCCGTCCGGTACAGGATCTCTCAGGAGGTTGGTCGGTACACTTTTGGGCTCCACGTGTTAAGACTGTGGGACAGCAAAAGTACAAGGATTGGATTGGTAATCAAATTTAATTATGTGGACTTAATGTTAACCTGTACGTTACTAATATAAACCATTTATAATGCAGGGCGAACAACCTTAATGAATTTGGGCACCGCTGTCAAGTTCTACTCACAGCTGGTGGTTCTTCAAACAAATTTGGCTGCTAGTGGAACAAAGAAAATTACTTTTTAAACATTATTAACTCGATTGAGGGGGAATGTGGGCAGGAATTATAACTTTTTTGGTGAAAAATAAAAAAATATCATTTAATTTTTTGTATATACAAAATCAGTGTTTTTTGCCCTTTATTTATCATAAGTCTGGCAAATTTGTAAAAAATCTCAATTTACCAGTGTCATTGAAATTTTGTGTGGGAATTCGGCATAATTCATACTTTTCTCATACTATTGAAACCGAAATGTGTCCGAATATTGTTTCGTGTATTTTCTGCATAAATTCTACGGGAAATTGCACTTTTGTGCAATTCGAAAATGGGAATTCGTTGTGTACGGGCAATAGGGCTGAGGTTGTTGGCCGGATTGACACGGAAGTGGTGAGAGGAGGTGACGCAGTGTGTCCAAGGGATTTAACCACCCCATCCCCAATAATAATCTACAAGGCCACGTGGGGATTTGCTGAATATGGTAAGATTGTTTTTTAATGCTTTTTTTGCTTTTCAAAATTTAACGGCTTTGATTTTTATAAATAATTTCAGGAGTTTTGCTTATTTGCATTATCGCGTTTCTGTTTGGACTTTGGTTGGTGCGTAAGCGTTGGCAGGAAATTAATCCTAAAGTTGCGATGGCCTATCAGCGTATTGCAGCCTTTTTTCGCCGAAGCAAGGCCAGGTATTTCGCCCCAACAGAAGTCACTCAGCCAGAAGTCGACGTTTTGCCAGCCATTGACCCCGCCGTCCGTGAGGTTATGAGAAACTCGCCAGTATTCGCCCAGTGGCTTGAGCTTCGCGAATTGCATTTTAATGCTGTTGCAAATATTTATGCAAATGATCCTCTGCGAAATTCTAACACTTTAAATTGTTAACTGCTTGAATCTTTCCATTAAAATTTAATTGCATTGAAAAATATTTTTATAGAGTTTTTTGGCTTCATTACACATTATTTTTACAGCTTCTTACAAATTATTGCCAATATTCTCATGTTACAATTTTGCTTTTTAAAATGGTTGAAATTGTCAAGGTAAGGTAGGAATTATGAATTTAGCTTCCACTCCAAAACATTATTTCCTCCGAGTTTTTATAATGGCCAGTTGTTTTAGCTTTGCTTCGTCATGTTTTAAATGTGTCACAGAGTCATGTTATTATGTGACTTTTGACAACGGACTTCCAGCCTGTATCCCCTCGATGAGTGGATTGGACGGGACAGAGACTGACCTTATTGGCCCCAAAGACACCGAGTCATGTCCTGTCGACTTGTTTATGTTTGCAGAATTTCTTGGATCACTGGGATATTCGTGGTTCCAAATAATTATTGGTATGTTTTTTTTAAATGTTAAAAAACTCTAACATTTCATTTATTTTTTAACTTGTTTTCAGGTTTTGTGACTTCAGCAGTTGGATTCTTGGTCCCCCTTAGAGCTAAATGGATGATTGTGTGGAATTTTTTTGTCAGCCAGGAGTTGAAGAATGAGAGGGCCGGAAAACTTGCCGAAATTCAACTGCTTTCTCAGCCTTTTCGTTTTTTTGAATTTCAAGCCTTGTTCCTGTGGGAGTGGAAAAAGCTGATGACAACCTTTGTTTCCCCTCACAAACAAGTGCCAGAGGTGAAAAAGCTATCTCCCCTCAACGATTCGCCCAAAAAAAAGGACCGTTTTGCTCCTGGCTATGACCGATTCAGGGATCGACGAGCAAAGACAGCCCCTAGTAGACTTGCCATCCCAAAACGCCAACGGATGCCCCTTACGAGCTCAGAAGTCAAGGCTGAGCCATCACCCATCAAGTTGGACGTCATCCAAGATGATGAGTGAATTTCGGGCTTTTTTGAGTGTTTTTTTTATTTTTGGATTTTTTAATATCGTGCGAAGCTCACGCTAATTTTTTTTCCACGTTCAGTCCATTTTTTGACATTTTTTAACAATAAATCCACAATTCAAATTATATTTTCAAAATAATTGGCCTTTATTGCATCCATTTCATAAATTTTAAATCATTTCATACGTAATTGGCTTTAAAATCACTGTTTCAAAATTATTTATTCATTTTACAATATTATTGCATGCATTAGAATAAGGAACACATTAAATGCCCCTATGTTCAATGTGTGATGAGTTGGCCGAGTGGTGGTTGGCTGGTGGTTCATGCCCCACCGGCCACCAGTTCGCACCCAGCCAGCTGCAACTCTTTTTTTTTCATTTATTTTTTGCCCCCCACGGACCATTGACCCCCGGGAAACGTTTTGCC
>JAQFZA010000477.1:0-19288 GCA_034695115.1 Desoria olivacea | reverse complement strand
GGCCATTTTGTATTTGGTTGGATGGTTTAAACCATCCTAAGGTCGGTTATTACCATCCTGAGGACCGTTTAAACCATCTTTGGCAGGATGGTTTAACTGGTCCTCAGGATGGTTCTAGCATAGTAAAGTTCCTAACTGACGATGAACTTTTCATACCTCTGTAAGCAGCTCTGAATAAAAAAAATAAGTCTGACTATGGACAGAAATACTAAGAAGATTAAAGAGAACGCGAAGGACCAAGACAATTCAGCTACCATTCATTCCCTACAAAATGAAATTTCAACGCACAGAAGAAACCATCACCGAGCTCAACCAAACGTGGTCTGAAGGTTTGGTTTTCAGATATCCGAAGAATTTATTTTTTTCCCTATAATAAAATGAATGAGATCTTATGATCTCAGGCTGCCTGTCTGTCTTTCCGGGCTCAAACCCAGTTAAACACGAAGCAGAAGGAAAGCAGGCTTTAAACTTGGCAAAAAATAATTTAACAACAGATAAAGCAGATAATTTAGTGCCTAGATTTGTTTTTTTTGTAGACCTTTTCAATAAATAATTGTAGTAAGGGTTCGTGGAATGATTTTTAATGATTAATCATTATGACCGTTTTGTTTAATAGGTTTGGGTTGCAAGTAACGCGTTCATTTGATCATAAGAGAACTTGGCAAATGGACGGAAAGGGACGACGAGCTCTCGGCAAGATTTTATTTCATCCCATTCAACCCCAACTGCGCTTCTGTCCCTTCCCCTACGGGTTTTTAATGATGCCGAGGTTGCAAGATCGTAGAAAAGGTAGAAGATTTTTAACTACAATATCCCTTTTATAGTAAGAGAAATACAACCCTGATCATGATGATATATCACCACCAACAGTTTTAAGCGTCCAGTACATACAGCCTATGGTGTCCTACCATGTGTGCTCCCTTTTTATCCGTTTGTGACACTTGACCCTTTTAAAAATTCTGAACTTTGTTCCTGGGGAAGGTGGGCGAGCCTCTGTACCCGGGGGGAAGTGTTTGTAAAGGACTCGAGGGAGGACAATGGATCAAAATAATCCAGACTTTGTCATACAACCTGCTACTGCTAAGGACGTTCTTGGATCTAAAGGTGTTGAAAATCAATCCTGAGTTCTGTAAATTTAATGTTGTTCCTTTATACTTGAAGACTTAAAGGTTTTAACAATTCAAATTCCTCCAGGGCTTTGTAGCCCTTGTTGAAAGTAAGATTAATAGCATAGAGCAAGAGCTCAAAGTTACATCCGATAGAATCGGTTCTTATCGACTCACAGACAGACAGACTATAGCAGATCACTTTGCAGTAGTTGCATTTTTAAACCTTGTAATCTAAAGATATGTACACCATAAACACTGAACAAAAGGTTGAGAAGAAGTTTACGCGTACTATGTATGCACTATGTGCTGGACAGTTGTAAGTAGTATTTCAGGGGCGGCATATAGTTGCACTGTTGCACAGAATCATGTGTCTGACTTGACTCGTCATGTCATGACTCGTCATGAGTGATACTTATACCTTCGAAATTGTAATTGAATTGCGGTTTTCGATGTAAATTTTATGATTTAAAAAGACTAATGTATTTAATATTATCGTTTACTAGAGACCCTCCCATCCAGTTCCACCGTTCCTCCTCAGCATACAATAACGTTGACATTGACATCACCAGCTCCAGGACAAGGGTCAAACACAGTTCATGGCCAAGGACCAGCACTTGGAGGGCCAGGAGGTACGCCATCGTTGATTGTGTCAGGAGTCTCTACAATTGGGTCTGGAATTGGGCTATCAAATGTGACTACTGCCTCTGGGGCACTTGGGTCTCATGGACAAGTTAGCATGCACTATACAGGATCAGCTATTTCGGCTACACCTATTTCAGCCAACTTGCAACCGAAGGTATGCGTTAATTCGGTAACTCTCTTTCTCACTCTCAGCTACAACAAACGAGTCGGAACGCTTAGACTAGTTAAATCTAGACAGACTGGTGTCAGTGATAGATATATTATTTTTATAAACACGTCATAAATGTATGATTCTTATTCACTTGTTTCTTAACAGGGCCCGAGTGCTCAGAATTATGTTATGACCGGTGTTCCCGGTGGACAATCTTTGATTGTATCTGGACCGAATGTTCTCACATCTGCACCACAGGGTCTGGCAGGGTTATCTGCAATGAGCACGGCCCCTAACCCTCCCTCATCTGTCACTCATGCCCAAACCCACTATGGTGGCCCGGCCATTACTTCAACCCCAATCCAGCCTGCCTTACCCTCAAAGGTAACTATAACTACTAATCACTAAGACTAAAAAAATGTAGCGTAACTTTATATAGTTTATGACCTTGAACTGCTTACCTAACTTTTCCAAAACAAATTCCGTTTTCTACGAATGAAAGTTTGTTTATACTTTCTTGGAATAATTGAATTCAGAGTCATTTCATTATCTGATTTGCTCGTATATACTTTGTGTTGTGGTTGTAGGCCACAACTTGTAGCCTTTTTATTCTAGTATAATTCTAGCACGGCTAAATAATTATTTTGTGCAAGTTTAGTCGCATGGTCTTTTGTAGTGCGGATGTCTGAGACGGGCGTCGAAATGTATGGACTTATGCACTGACATTTGTTGTTTATTTTAAACAGGGAACTCCGTCTCAAGGCTACGTTATGGCCGGTGGTACCATGCCGTCAGCAGGTGTTGGTGGTCCTGATAGTGGAGACGAGGGTGTACCAGTCTCGATTCATGTATCCAACAATCCTATGGTTTCAGGACATGATTCAGGAGGACCAGGGGGAACTTCGGATGCACATCAATCTAGTGGCCAAACCGAGGTTAGACGAATAGATTCTTCAACTAGTCATTGAATGAACTTTAATACGAATTGTTGTTTACTATGTTTAGCAACGTTTAAAAGTTGAAGATGCATTGAACTATTTGGATCAAGTGAAGTATAAATTTGGAAACCAACCACAAGTGTACAATGATTTTCTAGACATCATGAAAGAGTTTAAATCACAAAGGTAAGATTCAATTTCGCCTGCGTTTTAATTTTTAATTTTAGATGATGTCGACAGCAAAAACGTTCTACGTAGAAATTAGTTATGCTTTTTAAATCATAATTATTACAATTACTAATATTATCAAATTCAATTAACTCCTGTCATCCCGCCCTGCTGCCTAATTCAGTAAGGCTAAGGCTATAGCAAGGCAGGCTGAATTAGGCGGGGGGATGACATAGTTACTTTCGTTTTTGTATACCTCGTATATAATTTTGATGTAATATAGATGTTGATTAAAGGTCCATTTTGGTTTTAATTAGCAGTTAGCATAATTGTACACTTTTAGATTATATGTACACATATAGATTCTTCTTATTATTTGTTCACAGTATCGATACTCCAGGAGTGATTTCTCGAGTGTCAAATCTTTTCCGTGGACATCCTGAACTAATTGTTGGTTTCAACACATTTTTGCCTCCGGGTTACAAAATTGAGGTTCAAACCCATGATCAGGTACATAATATTTTGTTTTAGACATCCTATTTATGCTTTGTATAATTATTTATTTAGTTTTAGCTAACGATTTCACTAATTTTCTACAGGTATCCCAAGTTTCATACCGAGTTGATGGAGTGACCAGCTACGTTGTCACTAGTATGACTCCTGGGCCAGTCGCAGCTCCAGTCCTTCCAACTCCAGTAAGCAGCAATCCTCCACCACAGCTACCACCAAGTACTTCGGCTCAAGTTATACAACACACAACTCCTGGAGTACCTGTTCGATCAGTTGTTACTCACCCAGCACATCCAGGGTAAATTGCGCAAGATTTGTCATCAATATCGAGTGAATGTTAATCGACCGTTGATCTTATGCATTTAATATCTGTGTTTATTACAGACCTGGGACACCTGGCTATACTGGAACTGGTGGTAACGCTGGAAATAACATGAACAACGTAGGAAATGTTGGCGTAACAAATGGCAGAAGCGTGTCCCCTGTCACACCAGCTTCTAACTTAGCTCCCGCAACTAGTAACTACGAAGCAGTAGGGCCGTCGGCTTTTACCCATTCATTTACATCCCCATTTGTACAGAACGCTTTCCCAAGCTTGCAAAGTCAACCGGTGGAATTTAACCATGCCATCAACTACGTGAATAAAATCAAGGTAGTTAAATTGATTCCTTGTAGAGTGGAAGTGGATTCCAGTTCATGTTTGGGGGTTTGTCTATAATTTTTTTGAAATTATGTAGAATCGTTTTCATGGACAACCAGACAAGTACAAGCAATTTCTGGAAATTCTACATACTTACCAAAAAGAACAACGGAATGTAAAGGAGGGTCTTCCACCTTGTTCAAAACAGCTGACGGAACATGAAGTTTATTCACAGGTTGCGAAGCTCTTCGAAAATCAGGAGGATTTACTTCAGGAGTTCGGGCAATTTTTGCCTGATGCTACAAACCATACCAGTGTTGTAAGTATCGATACCTACTTTCTAATCCTATTGTCGAGAATGGTTATGAATTCGAAGTTCCTCATTAGATCTTGAGACTTCCGGGTAGACAACTAATTAAAATACTAAAGAAGTACGCTAAGTGTATATATATATATATATATATATATATATATATATATATATATATATATTGTAAGGATGTATGTAGTGTAAAAATACATGAGTAATTTCTATCAGATCAGGACTTCTTTCTATCCGACTGTTTTTTTGTACCTCCGTTAAAATCATATACAATTTATATGTTTTCGAGATGGTATATTTAAGAGTCAGAATAATCAAGTTTCTAAAAGCTATCTGAATTTTTTCAGATGAATACTAATTTTTGTTTGCAAAACACTTATAATAGGAAATAAAGCCGATAGCGGAGCCACCCAAAAAGGCTGTAAAGGTTCCGAATAGGGAAAGGGAGTACCTCAATCAGCAGCCAGCTCCTCTTCCAGCTGTGAGAGCGGTCCATCCACCGACAGCTCCAAAGCGACCAACAGTAGTACCTCCTCATCCAGTTACAAAGAAACCGAAACTTTCTGCTCCCTATAAGGACATCAGTCTCCCAGAAGCAGCAAGATATGGAACGCTCCATGACTATTCTTTCTTCGACAAAGTAAGTTCACGATAATTCCTGTTTTTTTTATTTTTTAACTAGATTTTATTCGTTCATTACATTTGTATTTCAATTTAGGTGAGAAGCGTTACAAAAAATCAAGACGTTTACGAAAACTTTTTGCGATGCCTGTATTTGTTTAACGAAGAATTAATATCCCGACAAGAACTGTTGGCAGTTGTGCAGCCTTTCTTTACCAAATCTCCTGAGCTGTATGCATGGTTAAAGGATTTTGTTGGATTTCATCACAACGAAGGCTCTCATACTCATATTTTTGATCCGTTACCTCCAAGTTATGCCAAACAAGAAAAACTATCTGAAGAGCAGGCCTTAGAAATCGGTAAGAAAATCTGCATTCCGTAAAAACATGCATACGAATTGAATTTTAACGAATATTTCACATTTAATCATAGATTTCTCAACCTGCAAAAGGCTTGGAGCCAGCTACTGTGCTCTTCCCAAGAATCATGTGCCGCCATCATGCTCCGGCCGAACAGCCCTTTGCAAAGAAGTGTTAAACGATATTTGGGTATCTTTTCCCACCTGGTCAGAAGATTCTACTTTTGTAACTTCTCGGAAGACTCAGTATGAAGAATACATTTGCCGTTGTGAGGATGAGCGGTTTGAGGTATTTTATTATTAATTATGGACAATGATAGGGAGATTATTGGATTATTATTCTTATATCGTTTTAAAGAATGTCGATTTAAAATTGTTTTTAAATATTTTACTTCTAGCTGGATGTAATTATTGAAGCTAATGCTTCTACTATTCGAACATTTGAAGCAGTTGCTAGAAAAATGGCGCGCATGACTCCAGGTAAGGTTACAAATGGATTTCAAAATCAGTTTTCAATGGTTAGGTATGTATTGCTAAACGTACAGCTTAAATTCATTACAGAGGAATTAAGTGCTTTCGAGTTGGACGAAAGTTTAGGTGGCGATTCGCCTACTATACATCAAAGAACCGTGAAAAGGTTGTATGGAGATAAGGCTACTGACATCATTGAAGGGCTCAGGAAACATCCAGCTATTGCCATACCGTTAATCCTCAGGCGTTTAAAAACGAAAGAAGAAGAGTGGCGAGAATCGCAGAGAAACTTTAACAAAATATGGCGTGAACAAGTGGAACGGTTCTATTTGAAATCGTTGGATCATCAAGGAATCACGTTCAAGCAGTCCGATATTAGAGCATTGCGCTCTAAAGGGCTAATAAATGAAATAGAAACTATCTTCGATGAGGTAAGCCTGTTTTATATTCCGTTCCAGGGTTTAAATCTTTTTGTAGATGAAAAAGCTTATTTAATCAACTACTTGTACTTCAGCGACATGAAGCCTGCTTGGATATAGAAAGTGCGTCTGATCCAACACCTCATATATCCCTCCTGTATCGTGATCGGACAGTCCTAGATGATGCCTGTAATCTTCTTTTGCACCATGTTCGTCGTCAAAGTAGTATCCAGAAGGATGATAAGCGTAAAATCAAGCAGCTTCTGAAGCATTTCATTCCAGATCTTTTCAACCACACACGAATGGAGTTGTCAGATGATGAAAATGATGACGGTACAACATCTTTTCTTGATATTTTTTATCTTGGAGAGGAATTGTTTTTTATTAAAACATATATCTTCTGAAACCCAATTTATTAAGGCTCGCATGATGAACAAGACGATCGTAAAAGCCCTGCTGAGTACCTGCAAAATGGAACACGCAACGGGAGCAAGCGGAATGCGTCTAAACGGGGAAATGCGAAAACGAAGAAGGATGAGGACGAGGATCGCAGTACCTCAAACCAAGATTCAACCAACAACACCAGTTCTGGAAAGGGGGAGGCGCAAGAATCTCGAAGGACAATGGCAAAGAGAGAACTTAAGCAAAGTCAGACTGAAGGGTCTCGAACCAGAAGGCGATCGGGCTCCCATGGAAGGGAAAGTCGTCAGGCTGGTCTCGAAGGAACTGATCCTCAGCAGGCAGCCTCAGAAGGTTCAGATCACCAGCAAACTAACTCGGATGCTGAGATTAATAAGCCAGATACAGTTATCGACGATCGTCCAATTAGAATTATTCAAGTGCCTCACCCTGATCAGGTAATATAAAATAGATATATTGAATACCACTAATTTTTAAGGACTCAATTCTACAATAATTAAATAATTTATTTTCTTCAGGATGAGTCATACAGTTTGTTTTACGTCAATAACTCGTGGTACGTCTTCTTGCGCCTTCATCAAATTCTTTGCGAGAGGTTATCCCGTATGCTAGAAACAGCTACGAAACTCCTTGCGAACGCATCAAAGGAACCTCGGGATTTAATGGGGTGCCCTGCTGTTGCTTTGAGGATGCGACCTTTAAGTAAGGATAGTTATCGCCATTATGCTAAAACTTTTACAAGTAAGTTTTGAGATCATTCTGACAAATAATTTTGTTCTGTTAAAGATGAAATAGAAGTCGAAGAATACTATCCTACATTCTTGGAAATGGTAAGAAATTTGCTGGATGGTAACATGGAGCCCAGTTCATACGAAGATACGCTGAGGGAAATGTTTGGAATTCATGCTTACATCGCTTATACAATGGACAAAGTAGTTGCGAACGCAGTGCGCCAGGTATGTCGAAAGTATATTTCTAAACCCTTTTGTTTTTTTGTGATTTACCATAATTTGTTTTTAATTCCCCAGCTACAAACATTGGTCTCCGACGAAGTGTGTCAAAAGGTGTTGGACTATTATCAGCAAGCCCAAAAAAAAGGGGGAGCAGGAGGATTATGTGTTACTTCCAATCAAAGACTTGCAGCAGAAGTTACTTATCAAAAGCAATCCGAAAAGGCATTTTCGGATGAAAACTGCGTAAAAATAATTGTTGTAAGTCATTCCTAATAAATTATGTGATCTTTATTATACACGTGTTGAGTATTATGAGTATGTACTGAGTAAATACTGAGTTTTTTTTTTGGTTTTTAAAAATATGTAGTATCACAAGTCCTGCCGTATGACGATGCAGCTGTTGGAAGGTGAATCAAGTGATGATGATAGTGAACTTGCAAAATGGTCAGCCTATATTGAGAATTACAACAACAAGACGGACACTGGAATGGACATTAAAGTTAAAGACCGCTTGAAGCCTGTATTTCTTTCACGGAATATTCGGAAGTGGAAAAAAGCCCGGACGAATACATATGCTCAATCTACACTTGACTTCGGTCGGCACTTGCCCGAAGTGAATATTGTACGGCAGCAGCTAACGTCACCAAAACCAATTCCTGATAGAAGGTCATCGGACTCTGAAGATCCTGTAACTAGTGAGTTGAAAGCCACGGCAGAACGATTACCCACGGTTCAGCGAATGGATGGAAAGACTAAGCTAGCAATGAATCGCAACAAGTTTGATCCTGTGTAAGTTTAGTGTAGTTTACTCATGCAATATGTTGCCCCGCTAAGTTGGACATTAAGCAATTATACAGCTGAGTTACAAGATGTTGAATTTATACGATTACATATCACATATTAACTCGATTTATATTTATTGGTACATCATGTGGGTAGTTGTGAGTATTAGGTTTGTTTGCGATTAAAATATTAAAGTAGGTGTTTGTAATCAATGGTTTAAAAAGTTTTAAAATGACTAATTGTGTATTGCAGAACTCCTGAAGAAGCCGAGGAGCTGGAGAAACAATTAGTTCTTAATTCCAAACGACGAACTGCAAGTGGAACTAAAGATTCAGAGTAAGTTCTTAAAGATTTAATGACAGCTATTTTTATAGCTACTTTACAAAAAAAGTAATTGGGAAAATTATATGGTTTAGAACGTCAGACGACACAGATGATAAGGAAGGAATTTCCAAACACAAGCTTGGTACAAATGAGCCTGTGTAAGTATTTCATTTCATGACGCTTATCATCATTCCACCATGTGTAAATTATTGATACTTATATGATTGTTTTGTTTATATTTACAGTACTCCAGAAGAAGCTGCAGATTTAGAAGAGCAATTGGGATTGAAAGCGAAACGCCGAGCGGAAGCCGCAGCTCTACCTTTTTCTCCGTACATTATTAGGGAAAATTTGCAGTGCAAGTTTAACCCACACTCATACAAAATGGTATTTGTTGTCAATAGCGAGAGCTATTTTTACTTAAGAGGAGCTCTAAAAACGGCCAAAGAGGTAACTGATCTAACTTACCAAACTACCTATAGATACTATGCGGAGTTGTGGGTGAGGAATTTAAATTACTTGGATTTTGTTTTACAGAATCATAAAACCGTTTCCACACGGCTAAACGACGATTTCGGAAAGTGGCACCAGAGTTGGCTGGAGGCTCACGTCACTGAAGATCAGATCACACGATGTGAAGATTGGTTGATCTCTACCAAGATTTCGGATACCAGAATCGTATCTAAAAACGACATCAGTGTACCTCCTTATAGGCCATTTAATAGGTACGTGGTGATGAAAAAGTAGGGATCATCAAATGATTTATAATGACTTTACGATTTATTAGTTGTATGTGTCGATAAGAGTATGTTTACTAGACTAGAAATCAGACACCTATGAATACCTATTAATAGTTAAGTAGGTAGTATTTACTCTTTATAATTGAGTCGTACTTAGGGACACACTATTACCTAAATTATTTTATCCTAATCTAATTTACATCGCATGTACACTCTTGCATGTCTAAGTAAAATAAAAATCTTTTAAAGTATTGGGTTTAAAGTTTTCAATACTAATAATGTTATGCCAGGATACTTATATTAACTTTAATGTATTTAAATATGCTGACTCCTCCAAGTGGTATACTTCTCCGTCGGATCTGTTTTTAAATTTGAACAGTATTAGGGTGTTTTTATAAGTTTTGCAGAGTTCCGTAGAAGGTGTTCGTAGTGGACGCAATCTAATTATTGAGTAGAGCAGTTATGCTAAGAAATTCAGTTTTTCTAATATATTTCCAAAAAATTACTTAAGATTAGAGTAACTGATATTATGAAACAACATTTAAACAAAATAAAATCGAGATATGTAGATACGAAATGAAAGTTTTATTTAGTTCTAAATTGTATGAGATGGATTTTTAATTTTCATTTAACATGTTCACTTTTACTACATACCGCCAGACTAGAATATATAGAACAAATGCCAGAATAATTCATTTGGACTGAAATTCCACACCAGAGTAATGAGAATACAGAGATTGGGAAGAAAGTGTTTCAGCATTTTTAGTTATCTTCCACTTGAGCTAGACTTCCATCCAACATACAGCAGTTAATTGGAAATCTAGTTTTCACATGTCAAGATTTCCGCTCCGTCCGGCGTAATGAGTATTGTATGTTCGAACTGGGCAGTTCGAGATCCGTCCAAGGTGACAGCAGTCCAGCCATCTCCGAGGATAACAACGTCTTCCATCCCTTGGGACAGCACAGGCTCAATGGTGAAAGTCATTCCAGGCATCATCTTACCGGGATATGGAAAATCTGCAGAGTTATTATCGATTGATTTTTGTTGTACTAGAGCCTCTGAAAAATAAAAAAGGGAAGCATGGTATGGTATAAAAATGAAAAGAGTCACCCAATCTTTTCCATGGTCTCCATCAAATCGGAACATGAGCATCTGCTACCGTACTTTGCGATGCCAACGGTAAGATTGCATTCAACACTGGGAACGGGAAAGGGTGTTAATAAGGAAATAAGTTTAAGAAAAAGTTTTTACCGTAATGGTATATGTCTGGAGGTCCATGAATTTGATTGCCTGTATTCAGAAACAATAAGAAAATTAATATGAGAAACCTTAAAACCTCCCAACAATCCAAGAACCCTAGCTTCTTTGATTTTCGGTATTGTGTAGAGAATGTTTTGTTATTGCTTCTTGGACTGTTGCAGATTGCAGAAATATATTATATTTTCTCCAGTGATATTCTACAATTGCAATATTTAAAACGTGACATCGTATAAGTTAAAAAAGCCCTATGAATCGAGTGAATCGAAACAGGAAAAACCGTTACGTTTTTTTTAAAAAGTAAGATTAATAGGCTTAATATATTCAGGATGACATACCTATTTTTAAATAATGTATAATGTGATACGGATGATAGAATTTTTATAACTCTATGTCGTTCATTGTACGTGCTTAATTACTCAGATTGGCTTACCGATTCCATGTCCGGTAAAAGCTGGCACTACAGCAAACCCTTGCTCTTCTGCCACTTCTTCGATCGTTTGCCCTAGAATAATAGTCAATGACAACAATCGATCAACATCATATACTTACTGTTGAACACTAATTGTAAGTCAAAGAAAATAACTGCTGCCAAAATTAAGATGAGCCCACAATACATGAAAATACGTTTTCCGTACTACTAACCGATTCTTTGAAATGGGACTCCAGGTCCGCAAACAAGTATCCCCCGATCCAAACAGGTCTTCGCAACTTCAACTAACTTCTGCCCTTTTGGGTCTACATTGCCAACTAAAACAGTTTCCGAGCAATCTCCGTGATAACCATCGATGTAGACCTTATAAGTTTAAACAGCAAATACACAAAAATAATCAACGGAAATGCAGCAAAATCACATAACAATTGATGACAAGAGTCTCACTGACCATAACATCCACATTTATGATGTCGCCATTTACTAACGGCCGATTATCGGGGATACCGTGACAAGCAACGTTGTTCACTGATGTGCACACTGATTTAGGAAACCCTTTATAGTTCAAGGGCGACGGGTAAGCACCAAGGGAAATCGTGAATTTAAACACAAAATCATCCAGCTGCTGCGTTGTTAAACCAGGCTGGAATACACATACAAAACCAATATGTAGTACATTATATTATATTTTAAAATCAATTAGAAATTTTTAGAAATGCCAGCCCATCCCAAAAAACCAAATCTAGAAAATTAACTGATTTGTGGGTTCCAAAACTTCCGACTTATAAAGTTTGAAGTTTTTTTTTAGCAGAAAGTTTATGAAACAAATAGTTCAAAACCCGTTAAAAACACAAAAGACACTACAAAATCCAGTTTTCATACCTTGACCTCCTTGACCGCGGCACTTAGAACCTTACGAGCTAACGTACAAGCCCTCCGCATCTTTTGAATCGCTTCTGGGCTCTTAATTTCGGCCTCCGCCTTCCCCATCCGCCACGCAGGTTGACCAGTCTTCCAGTAGTCCGGTTTCTGAATACCCTCAGGAATCTCTCGAACTTCCTGTGTGACATCCCCTGGAACTGTAACCTTTTCATACACTCCAAAATCCCTGCCAGTAAAAAGTTAAATCAATTCAAACTCATTTAAAATACATATAAACCAAAACCCAAACCAACTAACCTGGAGAACGGGTTCACAAAACTCGGGCTATCATCATCAGATTTCCGAGCCTTGAACGAGGACAAGGACAAAGTTCGTATGCCAGTGCTCCGCTGGACATTGGCGGCCTGTAGGACCAACATGGACCGAAATGCGTTCATCCGATTAAATCCAATACTAGCAGTCTTACTGCAACGCGAGGGTGCTGTTGTTGACATTGACATCACTCCCCTCCCATCAATCACGAGGCTTCGAAAGAAGCACATCTTCCTAAAAGTCATCATCCCCAGCAGCCCTTCATCCACTCCCCCCTTGAGCAGAATACTACCTCCGACCAACAAGTTACGCGATACTAATACTGGGACCGCGAGACTCATCCTATTCAATTCTCTCTGTGGTATTATAGTACAGAAAAAACACAGAAATATGCAAATTCAACAAGTTTCCAGGTAATATGTCAAAAGTTCAGGCGATGAATTAAAATGTTTTTAATGTCGACAATTTTAAAACTGCTAAAAGCTGAATGTCGAAAAACTCGACAACTTTCTCCACAAGCAGAAGTTTTAAAGTGAAACGGAGACAGATGGAAGTAAATATGAACTTTTTTCCCGGAGGCCTTTCATTCGCTCTTCTCCTCAGCGGCAATCGGAAAGTCTCTTATTTTCTTCCTCCTCATCTCAACTCAAGAAAACTCATCGTGCATTGCTTCTCTGGCTTCTGGAGTAGGAACAAGACAGGAAAAGTCTCTCCGGCTTTTCATTTCAGTTTTCCAGAGTTTTTCCAGAATTTGTTCAACGACATTCTCAATTCAATTACGAAGCGTTTCTGCAAGGTTGTCAAAGAGGGGGAGGTTTTATAATTTGTTTGCGGTTGGGGAGAGGATGGAGAATAAAAGGTTCAAGAGAGAGAAACGTCAGCTGGACAAGGCCCAGCTGGAGTCACCACCACTGCCATCAGATATGTTGGACAAGGGAATATCGAATGTCATGTTCGTAACCCTAGGCCTTTACTATGCGGTGTCATGGGTCATCTTCACGTTGGTGAACGCTGCCCAACCGGTGGCCTACATGGATGAGGTTTTCCATGCCCCGCAAACGATGAAGTTCTGTAATGGAACGTGGAACGAGGTAAATTGGGTTTTAACTTTCAAACTTGTTGATTGTAGTTTGTCGTGTTGTTATATGTTGAATTCAAGTTGTGTGGGCTTCTTGCTCCTCTATTAATTAAGGTTAACCAATGGCTGGTTTTATTACATTTTTCGTTTGATCACCGTATCGTACGGTTGATTTGTTTTGTGTTGTCACTGCAGAATGACTGATTTTTGAAGGATTATGATGGGATGACGTTTTGTTTTGATTATGATACTATAGTGGGACCCAAAAATAACTACACTTCCAGGAACATATGTCATAGCGGCAGGAATGCTGATGTGGCCGGAGAGGTTAGGAATTGCTTCTTGTTCGATCAACTTCCTTCGTGGTGTTAATCTGGTTTTCAGTGGACTAAACTTGGTATTGATACACCAGATTCTTGGATTTTACATGCCGGTTGGTAAAATTATAAATCTAATGCAGATTTATTGGTTTGATTTCTCATTCAATACTTGATTTGTTTGTTTTTGTTTTGATAGACAATGTCGCCAGCTAAGAGAGCATTTGCAGCCATTAATATAGCTACTTTTCCGGTACTGTATTTCTTTAGCTTTCTTTACTACACTGATACAATCTCAACCTTCTTCCTGCTTCAAATGCACCTCTTCAATCTGGAGGGCAATTATGGCAGAGCTGCGTTTGCCGGTAAGAAACTGATTTATGAATTTTGATGATACTTACTACTTGATTTAATGTTACCGTAAATAGATAGGTAGATAGATATCGAATATAGTTAATATAAATACATTGAATGTTACAGGTGGTTTTGCAGTCTGTACTCGACAGACGAACATCATCTGGGTCTTCTGGCACGGTGTACTTAACGTATATGATATGGCAAAGCAGCTTCTTGTAGACTACTGCCGTGAAGGGAACGCACTATATGGGAACACTGGATCACGAGCACGTGTTCTGAAAAGCAAATCGGGGAAGAAAGTCAAAAGGAATGTCGATGTGCCGAAGATCATTTTCCCACCCGTTTGTGGAAATACTCTAAGACTTATCTTCAAAATGATGCTGAATCGTATGTTGACTCTCGGCAAGGATATTGTCAATCGAACTATTGGATACGTAATTGTTGGACTATTATTTGGTGCTTTCGTGCTCATTAATGGAAGTATCGTAGTGGGTGATAAGGATGCACATCAAGTAGCAGTTAATTTTCCCCAGATGGGATATTTTACGCTAGTCTACGGAACATTCTGCTTTCCCTTTATATTTCGTCGTCTGATCTCGACCGTGATAGTAATAGGTAGTAATTTACGATACTTCACGTTAGCCATACTGTTCTTTTGGCTTGTAGCGCATTGTAATACAGTCGCTCATCCATATTTGCTGGCAGATAATCGACACTATACGTTCTACGTCTGGAAGAATTTATATCAGGCCTGCCCCTGGATGCAAATCATATTGTGCCCTGCATACGTATTTATCTGGAGCTCTCTGCTCAACTCCATGAACGTACAATTTAAGTACAAAATATCATTTGTCATTTGCTGCGCGCTGAATCTTGTTCCACAATCCCTGCTGGAATTTAGATATTTCATTCCAGCATATCTATTTGCCCGTTTACCGATGGCTAACGTCCGAGGGGAAGAATTATTGCTCGAATTTTTTATTCACTTGGCCTTTAACACTTTCACTTTGTACAAATTTGTGTACTTTTCATTTTCATGGCCTAACAGTGATGAGAAGCAGCGGTTCATGTGGTAGCTCAATCCTTGTAAAAAAAAACTTTGAAAACGGTGCGTTGCTACATGTCAAATTAGACTGATTACCTTTATTTTATACCTATACGATACCTGCAATTTACGAAACTAATTTAAGCAGGAATTGCCTATTGAAATACGAGGAGATAATTTAATTACACTTATTTATATTTATAGTATGCTCAATTTCCGCTGTTGACCAACAGTATACTGTTTTGAAGTTGTTGTTTTATTTTTACGTTGAGCTGTTTGCTACATTCCTGTCATAATCTAGTCAAAAATCTCAATCTCTAACCATCCTGTTTACAAAAGTTTCATTCTGATAATTTATTGTTTATCTGAGTTTTACAGAATTGTAATTTAAAGAAAGAGCATTTCCACTGGATTATTCTGTATAATCCTTTAAGTTTTATTTAATTTTAGTGTCAATAAATTGGGCTGCAAGTCCTTCTGTTATTAAAAAAAATTTAAAGAAATAAAAGTCTTTGTTGAAACTATTTAAAGGTATGAAAGAACTTTATGCATTTCTTCCCAGATTTACTGTGTAATTTGTACTAATTCTTAAATTAATTTGGGTAATTCTATCGACGATTTTGCACTCCACAATTTCACATGGTGTTAAAGTGTCAACTGACCACACTTTCCGTATTGGTTGGTTCTTCTTATACGCCAGTAGCGTCTTTTCAGTTTTTATATTACAAATCGAGTCAGATTAAAAGAGATAGGTGTTTGAGAATGTTGGTTCTTTCACCCAACGTAAAGCTGAAATGATGGGAGTGGTCGGATTAGGAGTACATTATGATTAGACTTTCACTTTGGTCACGATTTGGAAGGAACTAAACGCCAGAAGGAATTCATTATTTCATTTCCAGCCAGGAATCAACCATATCTTCCCAACTCAATCACAATCATATAAAAACCTTGCGGAACTAATGCTCCTAACCATTACCCTAAGGGCTATCTGTTTTCACTCCAGTTTCATAACTAATCCCTACGCCCGACACGAACTCAGGTTTTATTTGGATCAAGCTTGAAAAAGTCATGGTGGCCTTTTAACCACAAAGTACCTGGCGTGTCCTAGGGTCGTTTCGTTTGTTTTTCTGAGGTAAGGTTAGACCGGTAAGCGTTAGCAGTGACCGTAGGCAGAAGTAGCATGAACGTATGTACGTATTGGCATGAAATGCGGCACCCCAACTCCAAAAATACGGACTCCATGAGCATTTTCAACCGTTCAACTTTTACATAATGAAAATTGGGGTAGTGGAACTTTTAGGTTAAAATCTGATCCGCACGAAGGAAAGATTTTGGATAAAATTCATGTCAGAAATATTCCTTACATAAATAGAACACTCATCCGCTGTTGAAGACGAATGCTAGGTTGTTGGTAGTTCCTGTGCCATTGGCTCTGGCTTAAGCCCAAGGCTTGCATTTTAAATATTGAAATCGAGAGAAAGTGAAAGGAGATAGAGGGGGAAATGGGAAAATTACTTTAATAACTATCCATAAAGAAGTCCATCAGTCAGAAGGACCTTAGCCACCACCACCGTTTCTACAATTCCACAAAGCTACAACACGTCCAACACTCCATCATCACTCTACCACTTGAAGTAAAAGTAAAATCCGACAATGCAATAGTACAAATGTACCTTGAAGTATCAGCAGAAGGAAATTTTATAAGATGCTTCAGATGCATGTATGACTTTTATTTTTTTTAGCTGGCGTGGACAGGTTTTGAATCCAAATCCTAAAATTTTGTATTTGCAATGCTTGTTTTTTCATGTCTTCCGGTTTCAGGGTCTTTGAGTCATAAATCCTCACATTTGCTGTAAAGAATGTCATTATGGTGAAAGGAAGGCTGGACACTGAAGAAAGAGGGAGATAAAATATTATCTAATCTTTTGTCCTCCCTATAACTATATACAGACATAATATTTATTTCTATACTTTTGTTCTGCCCTATTGGGTCCGTCCACTTTACTGCCACGGGCATATGTCACTATAGTGCTATAGTGGTGGGAAATAATGCACCAAGACGAAACGGAGAGAAAGTAAGTCTTACATGAAAAATCAGGTTGAAAAATAAATCCTTTGAAAAAAAGCGAGGATTTCGGTGTGTGTAAGGACCTTTCACTTTTAAACTTAAATTTCCGTACCCTTAGGAAAGCCAGAACCTTTTAATTCTTTTTAGTTCTTTGATCCTGGAATCTAATCTACGGAGCCCGATGTAGTTTGAATGAAGATTACAATTTAATAGCAATTCAATGATGGGAATTAAAAACAATTCAAAAGCCTTTCTATTTCCAGATTAGACATTGTATAAGCAATTTGGAATTGTTCATATGAAGTTTTTTTTTTCAATGCGAAAAACCGAAATTAAACCAACCCAAACTGCTTTTAGATCAATAAGCTTTTGTATTCGTTAAGTCCTGATATTCCGTGTAGTGTTTTCATATTTCCATCTAAAAGTATTGCGTGTTTTCAGTAATTTCCAGCTTTTCACACTTATTTCCATTATGTATATCCTTACTACACAAGTGTTACTTACTACACAGTGTACATGCAAATAGAAAAGCTATGTATACTAACGCATCCTAAATCCTGTCTTGCATCTATCTCTATGATCTACGAAATAAGGAAATACTGGACTAGTTTTTTTAGTACACACATACTAGGTATATATGCTACTCTGCTTTCTCTCTCAAAAAACACACAAGACTAACTTCAGCTAACGTTGGTTAAAGAACGTAAATCTACAAAGAGAAGAACGCAGACCACTACTGCCGCTACTAAACCACCAACCGGTCTTGTTGTTAGGTTGTTGGCTGTGAATCCTTCTCCCTCTTTAGCAAAGCTCCTTCTTCGTCGTTACTTTCACTCTGGTTTATTCTTATTCTTCTTTACACAATCCAGCATCATCACTACCACAACCACCAACAGACCAAAAACACCACCACCAAATATAATATATCAAGGAACAAAGTAAAAACTATAAAGCCTATTATAAGTAAAGCCTGAACCGGCTTGCCCTAAAATAACCATCTGCCATCCACAACCAGATTCCTTAGTGCTTGTATGTACGAAGCCCAAAATATATAAGTACCTACTTGATTACATGTATGTATTTATGTGTATGTTGGAGGACGTTTGTAGCTGTAAAATAATTTCTAAAATTCGTAAGATCAACATTTCTTTTAAGCCGTCAGAAGGCAGACCAAATAAAATTAATATTTTAAGTCAAATCTACATCAAATTAAGGTTTCCAAATATTTTTTTAGCAAACATGCAGTGGATAAAAGATGCCGAAAAATTACATCATGAACCCATGCTAACTGATTTATTTAATTAATTATATTGAGTTGAAAACATAAATTTCATTTTATGTGTCCTTTGACGATCTAATAGATTTGTTTATCTTAAGAGATTTAGAAATAAATTTACAGGCGTGTAGGACAGAAACCATGCTATAATTCCTAGAGGTACAAATGTCCGCCAATATGTACAACTTTCTGCCTCTTTTGCTTCTATTGTATCCAGTTCGGGCATTCTGAATCCTGCGGTTCTCTGTTCTGTGGTAAATTCACGTTTTACAAGGGATGATCTAAAGACAGAATGTTTCTCAGACTTTCCTCACCCTCAGTGGCATGGTTGGTGACTTGATTTTGGATAGCAGAAAAACTACAATGGTAGTCAGCTTTAAATTAAAGGGGAGAAAGCATCACTCTCATTTTTCCACACTACTTGAGGCTAAGTTAGACTAAGGGAGGGTGATTCTCTGTGCATCATGGCTCAAATATTTTAAGTATTAAAATGTGAGCAAATATGCGTTTACTGGTACTTCCGGTACAGACGGATTTTCTGACGGTAAAAGTGTATTCATATTGCATTCACAGAGAGATTTTCAAGGTCTAAGGTCTAAGGTCTACGAAATCTAGTTTGGGTACCAATTAATCCGCCTCCTTTATTTATGTGATTTTGCCTCCTCTTTTTAATGAATTTGCCTCATGTTGGAA
>JAQFZA010000476.1:0-19290 GCA_034695115.1 Desoria olivacea | reverse complement strand
GCTCTAGTTGGGGGTTCATTTACATCCAAAAGAGGCGCCGGACCGACAGACGGACAGACGGACAGACGGACAGACAGGACGAGTTCATAAGCTCGCTATCCTATTTACATAGGCGAGCTAATAATGCAACTAATACGTCATAATGGATAGTAAAGTTAGCGTCTATGGCAAATTATGCATCAACAACAAACATTTCTTCATTCGATAAAATATACTATCAATCATTTGAAACATTCACAGTAAACTAATCAACGTCATTTGGATTATTATATTAAAATAAGCTATCTGAACTATCACCTAATTTTTTAACATGTTTAATACTTAAATCAAAATAAACAAATCTCTGATCCAAAAACGTATTTTCTTATGGAACTTGGACCTAAGACATAAAGCTTCAGATGCAAATTGCATTGTTTCCTAATTTTCCCTATTTTTCTATTTCAATCTACTACTGATCGATGTTTAAAGTTGTAGTTGAGTGAATGACTACTTTTGCATCATTCATCTTATTCTTAGCTTAAAATTGGCATAATATTTCCATAAATAGTAATACTATATTTGAAAGCTCGGCTAAATCATTCATCACCCAATCTATCTCTCAAAGTGAGGACATTTTTAATAGGAAATATTCCTCACACATATAAATAGAAATTAACAATGCTGTATTTTTTTGAGAGGGTACTACTAAATATACCAGACATTAATGCAAGAAAGTTTTCAATCTTTTCATACCTCATAATGATCCATTTTGATTTTTAACCTAAAATCAGACTAATGAGATATTTTGTTGATGAGATGAGACCCTACTTTATACAACCTTCTCCTAAGTATTCAACTTTTATAACGTGTAAGTTACAAGTTGCAACTCTGTAGGTACTTACTGCATATACGAACGAGAAAGTCGCCTTCGAATCTGATGTCTAAAATAATGTTTTAGTTATTCGTCGGTATGTTAACATGAGACGAGTCATGGTTATCAAAAGATTCGATGTGAATGACGGCTATAAACTTCTCAAGTGATGGCTTTCCGGTCCATGAATTTTTTAAATCTTTTCTGTGCCCTTCATCAAATTTAGGTACACCCTGACTTTGGACCCCTGCAGGGTCTTCCTATTGATTTTTTTCCTTCATTCTCGTCAGAATCATTCTTAGTCGGTGGGGTTGGTTCGGTCACCAGTCCTCGTACTGCTATTCTAAATGATAAAAAAGATGAGATACCATCCCAAGAACTCTTTTCCATTTTCCCTGATAAGTGGTACCATGTCGGAACCCCAACCAGGAAAACTTTTAAGACGGCTTAGAATCCTCCCATTCTAATAGACTTTGTCAGTACATATCACTCAATTTCACTGCCTGCATTCCGTAAATGAATTGTGTAGATATGCATTATGATTACCTACAAACTGAGAAATATACCGCAGTAATATATCTAGTGAAGCTACTGCAAAGGGATCCCTGATATGTATAAGGTTGAAGGTAGCTACAAGCAACAAACAGGAAGTTCTGTAAGAACAAATCAATAAGTACTTGCCATATAAAGATTGTTTTGCTGGATTCAAATAACTTATTGTAATGCTTGTTGATTGGCCTCTAATAGTTGACAAAAATCAAAGCATTGTAAACAAAAGCCGTGCAAGGAGAATGTCAGTCTGTCTGTTACACACAGTAGGATATAAATATGATTAAGTCGAGTAAAGTTAAGTATAAATAGGGGATAGTTGTGATAATTAATAGTCAATAGAGGATAATGATGCACGTGAGTGAACCACTAATCGCCCTTAAGCCATATCCACCTGTACCAGAGCAGAACAGACTGTTCATATAAATACGTGCATGGGATGGGATTAGGGATGAACGTTCAATCTTCAAATTCTAGGATAGGTAGGAGAGACAGAGACCCCAGTTAAGATTCAAGTTGCAGTCTTTGGAAGGCAGGCAGTTGATGCTATTACACTTATAAGGACATGCTCATGAGTGAACTTGAATAAAATTTGTTCATCTAATGGTTAAATGCATCACACGGAGCAAATTAAACCAAACGAAATATTTATTTCATCATAAAACAATGATTCAAAAGCTTCGTATGCATACCAAATCATTCGTTTCTTCAGAAATTAAGGATCCAATGAAATGTTACGGAGATGTGTATTCTCTCTGCATTCAGACAATCCGCTTACCATGCATAACAAAATCCTTTTCATCAGCAGCAGTCCTTATAGACGCAACACAGCTAGATCATTGAATGATGTCCCCGTCCGATTGCATCCATCAATTTTTTTGTTCACAAAACAAGTCTCTTAAGCTGTTCTGCATGGGAAGAATGTATTTACTAAACGATGATTATCTGATGTGAGCGATTATGGATTTTTTCAACAGGTTGAAGTCGAAATATTGGACAAGAATGACAGTCCTCCATCTTGGTCTGAGACCAAAGGGACCAGCTTAAGTGTCTCAGAGAATGCTCCTGTGGGTCAAAAAATAGCCTCACTTGTAGCCACAGATGAGGACACAAAAGGAAACATCACTTACTCCATAACCAAAGGAAACGATGGGAAATTTGAGCTCAATCCGGACACTGGAGTCCTTATCATAATCGATGCCCTTGATCGCGAGACTCAAAAAGAATGGATTTTAACTGTCCGGGCGGATGACGGAGTTCAGTTCTCTGATACTATAGTTACAATTTTGGTAAGATGACAATTACATTTCTTATTCGTCTTTGTAAAGAACAATATTAAACGAGTCCCTATTTCCATCTACATTTTGTTTTAATTCATAAAAACGATTTTGTTGAGCATAAAACTCTTATACAAAGTTTATAATACACTCTGATATCATAGTGAATATAGTTTGCCAACAAAACAATGACAGGTGTAATATGAGTTTTATAACTGTCAGAAAAGTACATATTTCAATGATATTTCATTGGGTGCTTCTTGCGTGACACAAGATTTTGCATTTTTGCATCGATAATATTTCGAAAAGTCCTTAGAAGTTTTTAAGTATTTATAGCGTAAAGCACAGCGTAATTAATGAGTTGTAACTTTGTAAATTTAAATACCAGTAAATCCTACAACCACGTATTGAATCTGTTGCACTGTTATGAAACAAAATATCCAAATTATCACTTTTAGACGTTGAAATTTTGTTGTATTCGAAATGTGACCATGGAATCATTCTTTTTGTATTGATTCCTTGGTATGTACAGATTCGGATTTTGAATGTAAAAAAAACTTCTACTTTCAAAAATACACAAATCCAGATTTGTATAGATTCAGTGGTAACAAAGTAACAAAGGTGAGGAAACTCATCGCATTCAGATAAAGGTTATTTGGAATTTTGTGTAGTTTGATGACAGTCAAAAGTAAAAAAAAAACATTTTAAAACTTGTATGCCATGTTTTTAAGAATTTCCGTTTTCAATCTATTAAGTTACAATATAAACTTTAAATTAAGCTATAAACTCTTAAAATATAATTGGAACTGTTCAAAATGTCAACGGTAAAAAATCTTGTGTCGCTCAGAGTAAACCACGCTTAGGTAGGATAATGATAATGCAAGGTTGGCAAGTTGAGTGTACAAAATTCATTTTTACTAAGAAGGAAATCTATTAACTTAATAGGTGACCGATACAAACGATAATCCTCCATTATGGAGCCTCCCAGCATATTCATTTGATATCCCTGAGGACGCTTCACCTGGATACATCGTTGGGACACTGAAAGTCATTGATCTGGATGAAGGTTTGAATGGAAAAGTCACATATTCCATTCTCTCTGACTGGGGGGACGATGTATTTTCTCTCAATCCGGAGACGGGAATTTTCACACTCACCGCAACATTGGATTATGAAACTGTACAACATTACATTTTTGTAGTTCAAGCCCAAGACACTGGTGTACCAAGCTTATCTTCGACTACAACGGTTTACCTCAATGTCCTGGACTTAAATGACAATGCCCGTAAGTTAAATGCAGATTGATCCCTTGGATTTTTAGTTTTTAATCATTTGATTCAATTTTAGCTGCATTCGATTCCGTAAGTTATACGGCTGAAATATTGGAAGACATTCCAGTCGGCTCATCGGTCGTTGCTGTTAGTGCTTCTGACTTAGATTCTGGTAATTATAATAGATACGATTTTAGAAATAAGTTAGATTAAGCAATTTCGCAAAAGCACACCAATGACAATGTTTAAATATTTATTCTAAAGGTTTAAATGGAAAGATCAGTTATTCGATAGTGGACAGTGATGATGACAGTGTATTTCGGATATCCGAGAACGGCACCATTTATACTACAAAAACTCTTGATAGAGAAACCAAAGGTTTTTACCAACTTCAAGTGCAATGCACTGACCAGTCCCCTGTCGACCAGTTATCATCTAGTGTACAGGTACAAACCAACATGCTTTGA
This sequence comes from Desoria olivacea, assembly GCA_034695115.1. Taxonomy (NCBI): domain Eukaryota; kingdom Metazoa; phylum Arthropoda; class Collembola; order Entomobryomorpha; family Isotomidae; genus Desoria; species Desoria olivacea. The sequence goes on along the minus strand of JAQFZA010000476.1, from coordinate 14,876 downwards.
CCGCAATGATTATTGAGCAAATAGCTCATTGGACTAGTTATAACCATTCCACTTTACAGGTCAGCATTACGCTTAAAGATGTAAACGATGCTTTCCCGGAATTCATTTCTCCAAATGCAACCTCAATAACGGAGAACACCCCACTGAATTCCGTCCTTGTGGTGGTTAAAGCCGTGGACAGAGATGAAGGCAGGAATGGCTACGTTGAATACTTTTTGCATAATGAAAAAATCACATTCAGCTTGGGAACTATTGATGGACTACTAAGAGTAGTAGGGAACGTCGATAGGGAGAAGGCCAGCAATTACACTCTCAAGGTATATCTTCAATGTGAACTTAAAAAATGTCATATATTTAGCAATTATTTGATCCTTATCTTTCTAAAATAAAGATAACTGCAAGAGATAGAGGTGAATCTCCGAAATCTACAACTCAAGAGCTATTCATCAATGTACTGGATAAAAATGATCATGGGCCATTATTTGACTCAAGGCAATATAGTGCGGCTATTCCTGAAAACTCTTCGGTTGGAATTAATGTGTTACAGGTATATTCAATTGAATGAGTTATTACGGCTACGGTTATGTATTCAACAGTTTCAACGTCTTTAATGGGATACAGGTATCCGCAACTGATATGGATGAGGGTTTGAACTCACAGCTAAGGTACTCCATCGTTTCTGGGGATCCCAACAGAGATTTTACGATTGGCGATGACTCTGGGATCCTTCGATTGGCAAGGGGTTTGAACTACGAGAGAAAGCAGACATACAAATTAACTGTACAAGCGGAAGATCTTGGAGAAGAAAGTCGTTATGACACAGCAATAATCACAATTACAGTTTTGGATGTTAATGACAGGTCAGTGGTTTGTATTCCATTTGTATGACCTTGTTGGTTAGTTTGAACTTCTGGGTGATTTAAAAATAAATGTATTCCATCTTTAAATCAGAGCTCCAACTTTCCTGGACTCGCCCTACTTGGCCTACGTTCGAGAAAACATGATGAGCTTGCCGGCAACCGTGTTATACGTAAATGCCTATGACGCCGATTCATCGACCAAGAATCTTCAGGTGCGCTACTTGATGAAGGATGGAGATAAGGACTCGTTCAGGGTAAACGCAACAACTGGAGAAATCACTGTGCATCGGGTACTGGATAGGGAGAGACAGTCAGAATATCATCTAACCGTTGTAGCAATGGACACAGGTATGATTTTTTCTTCACATTTCTCTTGAAAGATTTATTGTTATTTGTCCCCACCCCACTTGGAAATAATTATCTTCAGAATAAGGAAGCTATAGCCAGGCACACAGTTTACAATTGATCCAATTTTCTTAATCGAATCTGATAAACAGCGTTACTAGTATAAGTAATATAAATATATTCTGCTATTCCCGTATCAGCTAAAGGACACTAAGCATTTTTCTCGCTTTCCAAACGCTCAAAACAACAACTTATTAATCGTTTTAAAATGTTTAATGCCATAGCAGATGCTTGAGTTGTATGCAACTTTAGTTATATAGCTCGACTTCAAATACGCTTTACCATTTAAATTCGAAACCCTCGAATTGGCCTGTCTTGTATCTACCTATACCAACCTGCTTAGTTGAATAGGACAGTATTAGGTTTTGAGACGGTTCCGACGGACTAGGGTTGGGATTTCTACTTTACTGGAAGAAAGAGTTGAAGTTCAGGATAGTTGGTAATAATATAATGAGTGGACGCCGTAGAAGACGGAGTGATCTTTGCTCAACTCCTATAAAATAATATAACATGATGCATCCTCCGTGGGAACAGGTTAGAGGAGATATCAGAGAAACCCACCCGCTAAGTACTGGAACAAGCAAGGGACTTAAAGCGAAATATTATCCTTGCGACATGAGCATGTGTTGGAATCTTAATTCAAGGAACAAGGGAAAGAATAATCTTAAATCAGTCTCATCGGTGATGTTTTTAGTTGAGAAATTATGATCTCGTTAGGAGATAGTTTTTTCTCCGACGTTTAACCTGATGTTCATTGGGTAACTTTTAAAGTTACGATATGGACGGACCTTGTAGAAAATCGAGCAGTAGCCATTAGGACGAATCTTTGCATACTCTCACATATTCTAAATAGATGTACCTACTTTTCTGAGGTCCCTTTTATTACTCAATAGCTTCTGGAAGGGCCTTCGGCCTTGTATTTATATTCCATGCTTACACAATTTGTTCATGACATTCGTTCATATGGTCAAGCACCACTTGCAGAACTTCCGCTTTTTTTATTGTGTATTACCTACTTAAGCGTTGGGACTGTGAATGGAAATCGGAGGGTAGTAAGGAATGATTCAATACTTATATTTAGCAGCACTATCAAAAACATATCGAGAACCTTACAAGTGGGTACCATCCATGAGAGAAATAGATGGGCGGGGAAGAAACGAGGCTGAAAAAATAATCATCTCATCAATTCCGACCAATCCACCCCTTTTGTTTTGAACAGTTTATGTACTGCATTATACCTAGGCTCCTTCAACTAATATAGTCATGTCTGAGCTTTATTTAAGAAATTACTTGTTCACAAAGCCATTCCTATTGCATTGTCAATGTCGTGACTTGGTTCTCTGTACTCGAGCGACATTCCTAGTTCCGTTTCCATTTCCTACTTCCAATTTCCAGATACTAGCAATTGAATCAATGGGCAGGAGTCCACCAGATTTTGTTTTCATTTACCCAGTTGACGCTTTAACTATAGTTATTCTAATGGGATAGGAATGAGGTTAAAGTTGTTGGTCTTTGTAACGAATCTCATTTGCCCTTATGGTCAAGAAATTCATTACCGTTGAAAAAACTGGCGTTAGTGAGAGAGAAACATGAGCCATGAGCGGAAAGTGCTCTGAGCGACCCATGCTGTTATCTGCTCGGAAGAAAAGCCAACAATAATTGCGGAGTTGATGCATTGCTGGGAATGAACGCTTAACAATAATGCTTGTTCTGGTTGTGTCTTTATGCCCAGTGAGGAGTTTAAACAGACAATGTCTGACTGTGCAATGTGTACACATTCCTCCAAGCCTATTCTCTCAGAATTTTTTATCCTTAGACCTGAAGACTTGAATCTACTGCTATTAGTAATGAAAACTAAATTCACGGTTTGTCCCATCCTATGCAACTCTTTCCAACCTTTCTCCGTCCTGAAATACCTTGCTGATTTATGGCCTAGCATAGCAACATTATTTTGCCTCATCTGGTTTTCAGCATTTAAACATGACTGATTTTTTAGGGATGGCAGCCGACATAGTCTATGACAAACTTATAGGCTACAGATTCTTTCCACTTTCAGATCATTTGTGTCTATGGTTTGCTTTCTGTACATGATTTTACGAAGAATAATGAACACTCCATTTAATTCCTTTCTTCATACTTAGTCAGAAGGTTACCTCAATTAAGAAACGAAAGCGAGACTTTGGAGAGCCTTTGTTATAAAAAAAATGATGATTGGATGGAATAGGTACACCTCGTCTGACTGGAACTGGAATGGTTCAAGTTCTTGTTAGTGATGACAATGACTGTGATCCTACTTTCAAACAAGACCGTTATGAGCTCATCGTGACCGAAAATTCGCCTACTGGAACGCTGGTTTCACGACTCTCCGCTATTGATCTGGACGAGGGCCTTAACTCCAACATTAGGTATTTTATTGTCTTCAACTACAAATCCTATTTTATTGCGGCTTTTCAAATAATGCATTTTATTGCATATCCTTGATTTCTGAAATTTCATACTAAATTCTAATGAATCGTATGAAATCGATTTAAATCTTTCAAGTTTTAGTGCGCGGAATGTGTTGTGCTAAATAAGAGTCATTATAATCCCTACAGGTATAAAATCCAGGACGTATATCCCCTTCCGTTTGAAATTGATGGTGAAACTGGGGAAATATTTACAAAGGGTGAGCTCGATAGAGAGGCAATAGAGGAGTACAAATTCAATGTGGTTGCAATGGATTCCAGTCCCATATTTCAGCGAAGTTCTACAGCAGAAGTCACAATCAGTTTATCAGATCGGAATGATAACTTTCCAAAATTCAAGGAATCCTCATATTCCGTAAAAATCCCGGACGACTTGTCTCCAGGAAGCTACGTCTTCGGGGTTTCGGCAACCGACGCTGATTCTGGTTTGAATGGTCGAGTTCGGTACTATTTGGGTGGAGTGGATGGAGACAAGTTTCAAATTAATGAGACTACAGGTGTTATAAAATCCGGTCCGGCTCTCCTAAAGAGTAGTAAAAGTCATCTTAACTTGGAAGTACGGGCAGTTGACTCTTCACCGACGGAACCTCTCTCGTCTTCTGTGACTGTGAAAGTGGATTTAGTAAGTAGTCTCAGATTTCCCAAAATCAAGGCTGAAGCTCAAGAGTTCTCTTTCTCGGAGAATGTGAGTAATGTAATCGTGACAACTTTAGAAGGAATACCAGCCAACCCAAAAGACCGAAGACCCCGTCGATTCAATTATTACATTGGAGGTGGAAATACTGGAAATGCATTCTTTATTGACAGCAACTCTGGAAATTTGAAAGTTTCGCCGTCCGGACTGGATTTCGAAACGGCAAGACAATATGAGTTATGGGTAGAAGTGAGTGATCAACAAGAACCTGAGCTTCATTCTGCGGTTCCCATATACATTAACGTAAAAGACGTAAATGATAATTTCCCGATATTTGAGAGTAAAATATACAATGTGAGCATCCCTGAAGAAGAACCCGGATCTCGGTTGGTCACAACAGTTACTGCAGTTGATAAAGACTCTGGCATTAATGGTGAGGTGAGGTACTCCCTGCAAGTTGACTCATCCACGAAGTATGGCAAAATGTTTGAGATCGATCGTGAAACGGGGGCAATTTACAGCAAAGTAAAACTCGATCGTGAGGAGCAGGCTCAATATGTTTTAGAAGTTGAAGCATCGGATCTGGGAGAGTCACCAAAAACCGGAACTGCGATGATTATTATAAATATTCAAGATATCAATGACAATCCCATGAAATTTACTAGACTGTTCAGCGTTAACGTGACTGAGAATGCCCCAATCGGTACATTTGTGATACAAGTTACAAGTGTTGACAAAGATGTTGGTGAAAATGCAAATTGCTCGTACAGTTTCACAGAGAATGCAAGTGGAAAGTTTGTCATTGACTCATATAGCGGTAATGTAACGGTTATTGGGTTACTGGACAGGGAGATCCAGGACGAGTATTTATTAAAGGTTTCAGCAATTGATGGTTCTTGGCGTGCTGAAACTTTACTCACCGTAACTATTGAAGATGTCAATGATATGTCTCCTGAGTTTGAGTACCCATCTTATAATTTCAATATACCTGAAAGCGATCATCCTGTATCATTTGTTGGACAAGTAGCAGCGATTGACAGAGACAAGCGAGGCCCTAATTCCATGGTCACTTATGGATTGAAAAGACAATCAGACTCTTTTACGGTGGACCCTGTCAGCGGTGAGATATTCACCAAGAAAGCTATGCAGTACAAGAACAGTTTGAAAAGATTTTCACCGGAAAATGAATACACGCTTATTATCAATGCTGCAGATAGTGGGAAACCCCCGATGTCTTCTGAATGCTCCGTCACTATAAACGTTGTGAATGCAAATAACCATGCACCTTCGTTTGAATTGAAATCATATTTCAGTCCGGTTTTGAGCAATACTACCACAGGAACACAAATTATTCAGTTGAAGGCAACAGACATGAACGACTTTGGTGTCAATGCGGAACTGGAGTATTTGAAGATTGGGGGTAATGGTTCAGAGCTGTTTAATATTGACAAAGATACAGGATGGGTGACATTAGCAGGAGACGTCAGCGAAAAACTGTCTATGCAATTTGTGGTTCAGGCCAGAGCGATGGACAAAGGAATTCCTCCATTGTCAGACGACGTAATTGTTGATCTTGTCATCAGTGGTCCAAACAAATTTTCCCCGGTATTCAGTGCCCTGAGCTACCGAGTCATCGTACCTGAAAACGAAGCTTTAGAAACTGTAATAGTTACCCTAACTGCTGCTGATGAAGATACCGGTCCTAGCGGACAAATCCGATACAACATAAGCCGTGGTAACGAACAACAAAAATTTGCAGTCGACCCTACCACAGGGGCTGTCAGTATTAACAAAGATCTTGATTATGACTCCAAGAAAGAGTACAGATTACGTATTTCTGCAACAGACTTAGGCTATCATCCACGCAGCAGTGAAGCAGAGTTGACTGTTATCTTGACCGACATTAATGACAACCCTCCATATTTTGAAAATCATTTATATCGTTCATACATCAAGGAGAACGCTCAACTGAAGACGAAGGTCTTTACATTGAAAGCCAAGGATAAAGATTCTATGAAAAATGGAGTAATCCGTTATGCGATTGTAGGTGGATCAGGAAAGCATGCATTTATTGTTGACCCCATCACGGGGGTGATAAGTTCCAACAAAATATTCGACTATGAAGATCGACAAGAATACGTCTTGGATATATTGGCATCAAATCCAGACTCAAATCTTCATGGCACAACTAAATTGGAAGTTATGGTAAAGGGAGTCAATGAATATGTTCCGAAATTCATTGAACCCGTATTCCATTTCACAGTCTCAGAATCTGCTCTGATTGGATCTCAAATTGGTAGCGTTTTAGCCACTGATGAAGATAGCGGTGACGACGGAGTTGTGTTCTACCTCTTGGTGGGCTCTAGCAATGACCGGGGCTTTCTCATAAACCCGAACAATGGTGCAATCACGGTATCAAGAAGGCTGGATCGTGAGTCTCAAGCCCGTGTGGTTTTAACAGTATTGGCAAAAAACAGTGGATCAATAAAAGGAAATGATACAGATGAAGCCCAAATTGTGATAAGCATCCAAGATGGGAACGACCCTCCTGTTTTTGAAAAGGAAATGTATGTTTCTGAAATTAGCGAAAACTCCCCCACAGGTTATATAGTTGTGACTGTTAAAGCAAATGATATCGACGTGAGACCATCTAACAATAGATTTACATACGAAGTCTTAGGTGGAAATACCAACAAAACATTTAAAATCGACCCTATCACTGGAGTTATTTCTACCGCGGAGTTAATGGATAGGGAAAAAATACCGTCGTACTCACTCATCGTTGGGGCGGTTGATACAGGCCTACCCCCGCAGACTGGAACGACTGTTGTCAAAATCAGCGTTTTGGATATTAACGACAGCCCTCCTACATTAAAAAATTCATCAACCACAGGAATGATATTGGAAAACGAACCACCTGGCACAAGAGTTATGACTTTACAGGCTATGGATTTGGATCAGAGTCCTAATGGGGAGCCATTTACTTTTAATCTCGTCGGCGGAAGAGACGCTTCAAAGTTCAAAGTAGACCCTAAATCTGGCAAGGTCGTTAGTACAATCTCCTTTGACAGGGAATCCACACCCGAACTTAATATATTAATTGAAATCTTGGACAATGGATCACCACCTCTAAAAACGCAGCAAGAAGTAAAGGTCGTTGTTGCCGACAAAAATGACTCACCATCTCAGTCAAGAAATGCCCACATGAAGATCTATTTATTCAATAATGTAATACCCAAGGAGAAAGTAGCCTCTGTTGAACCTCTTGACCAGGATATTGTTGGCCAGTACACATGCAGACTAGAAAATGGACAAGATGTTTTCAAAATCTTCAGTCATTGCGATTTGCATCTTCGTAGGTTACCGACAAACAGAAAACAAGTACTGACAGTACTGGGTGACGATGGAGTACATGCGGAAGTTTCCTCAACAATTCAGACAGATTTCTTTTTCATCGACAATGTTACAACAAGCAATTCGATTATTTTGAGAGCCGTTGGTGCAGATACCCAGTGGCTGTTGGAAAACTCTTACGCAAAGCTAATCTCATTCCTCCAATCGATACTCCGGATGGAACCCCAAGTCTACGGCTTGATACCCTTTGAAAATGGAACGGACATAATTCTTGCCGTGGGTTCTGGAAGCCAGTATATGGGTGTACAAGAAGTCATCCGGCTTGTTGCAGCCCACAAAGAACACATCGAAGTATTATTGGAAACTACTGTCATCCTAAATTATTCTGTGTGTAACACTCTTGACGTGTGTCAGAACGGAGCATCTTGTACACAATCGTTAAAAGTTTATTCAACTCAAGCAATTATAAATAGTCCTCTTCAGATCCTGTCATCCCCGAAAGTTAAGCCGGAGTTTTCTTGCCAGTGTCCAAATGGATTCACGGGTAAGATATACACATTTTGTGTGCATAATTTTTGTAATTAATAGGATTTTTGGTTCGTGTTTGTTACACATAGTTTACGCATTTTATGGATTTGAGAAAATATTCCTTAATGAATTCAATTTTGGTTCAACAGGCTCAAATTGTCAACTGCGACGAGAACCTTGTCAGCCAAATCCATGCCAAGGATTTGGAACATGTGTGAAGCAGGGCTATGATTTTACTTGTGTTTGTCCAAATAACAGACAAGGTAAACGATGTGAATTGGAAAGAAGCAGTGCATGCGAATCCAATCGGTGCAAAAATGGAGGATCATGCCAAGAGAATCCACAAGCTGGGACCTACTTTTGCCTCTGTCGGCCAGGATTCTATGGAAATCTTTGTCAAACTGCTTCAAATGCATGCAAGCCAAATCCTTGTTTTCATGGAGGAGAATGCATCAGCCCGGTGGGGACTTCATCTGCATTTCCAAAATGTAAATGTAGAGCTCACTACTATGGAAGGTACTGCGAAAAATCGGCCTTTGGATTTGGATTTGGATCGTTTATGTCATTCCAACCCCTGGATCCGAATACAAATGACATCGCAATAGTGTTTTCCACAAACAAAAAGAACTCTCTTCTCGTGTACGACTTTGGTGAACAAACCGGAGGCCGTTCAGATTTTGTGGCCCTTCAGTTGGTGGATGGCAGAGCAACATTCTCATATGGAGGAGCTAGGACTGCGATATCCCGTATATCGGTAAATAAGTTTGTCGCCGATGGTCAGTGGTACCGTGTCATTGCTACAAGGAACAGTCGAGTAGTTTCGTTGACTGTTTCATCCTGTGAAGAAAGTGGGGAAACGTGTGAGGATTGTAGACCCGGTGACTCTTCATGCTACTCGAACGATATAGGAGTATCTGGGTAAGTAAAAACAAATGCAAATAAACTGCCATATTTAAATTTTGGATCGGTTAATTAAGTGGAAACGATTTGCCCTAACACAGTACACTCAACTTTAATGGTCATCCCCTTTTAATCGGCGGAGTAAGGGATGTGGGGTCAATTTCCGAGAGACCTGGACAAATCAAAACAGACGACTTCATTGGATGTATTCATAGCGTAGCTGTTAATGGTCGTTACCTCAATATGTCATTTCCAATGGAATCAAGATCTATTTCTGAGAAATGTCAAAGGGTGGAAGATGTTTGTGAGCTACCAAGTTCTTCGAGTGCAGGTGAGTAACATTACATTTTCAATATTATATTCGTTAAGACTTAAAGTAGTAGAACGTATAAAAAATGTTTATTTACATGTTAACTGTACAGAATATACCTATAATTGCTATATGTAAAATCCGGAGTGGGACTGAGGCTTAAGTGGAGGCAGACCTACTTAACAAATATTTTTTCGAATTTCAGGACGTTGTGGCTTAAATGGTGAATGCATTGATCTATGGGATTCATACATGTGCCGCTGTAATGGCTTAATTTCACCAAACTGTCAAGAGGCTTTCACTCCGTATTCATTTTCTGCGGGGTCCTTCGTAGAGTTTGTTATTGGAGAGCGTTACAGAAGAAGCCAGTTGCCCAGAAATCTTTATTTAGATGACCAAGGGAGACGGAAAAGAAGAGATATTTCATCCAAGGTCCTATCCTTTAGCTTTAGGACAATTCAACAAGACGGGGTACTTTTTTATGCTGCGAGTGGAAAAGATTATACAGTCCTTGAGGTACGACATAATAAATATGCACCATATTATCTTCTTAATTTACATGAAATTTGAGAATGGGCGATTTATGTTTTGTTTCTATTTCACTAAATTTGCATTTATGTTTGCAGTTGGAAAGTGGAGAGCTGAAGTTTAGTTCCAGAGTTGGACTCAACTTTCCAATAAGTATGGTAATATCAGGTGCAGCAGTAACGGATGGAGCCTGGCATGAACTGAAGCTAAATTCACAAAATCGAGTTCTACAGCTGCTAATTGATGGGGAGAAAATGGGAGAAGAACTTGACGCATCCTCCGCTCATGACTTTTTTGACCCTTATCTTACAGAGATAACATTAGGCGGATTCACGAATGACAATTTCGACTCGAACAAAATTTACAGTGGTGTGTTTCAGAAATCTATAACTCAAAGTTAATGTCTACTTGGCCATTCTTTTTGAAATTTTACTTGTATTATTTTAGGGTTTACTGGATGTATGGCGAATTTTACAGTCAACAATGAGATCCAGCCATTGAACGGTTCGGGGACCATTTTTGATGAAATAATTTCTCATGGTAAACTGACGCGAGGTTGCAGCAATGCAATAGCTGGAGCAGCCACAGCCCCTGATCCCCTTAGCATCGGAGTAACATTAGTGATTGTATTTTTTGTATTCTTATTAGTAGCAATTTCTGTTAGTTTTGTTGTATTTCGCCTTCGAAAACGAGAGAAAAATCCACTACCATCTTCAAATTCAATCACAAAGCAGTCACCTCCCGGGACCCAAGGTCCGGGGGACGTTGTCAGAAGCCATATGCTAGACGGGGAGGCAGAAGTACTCAGGAACTTTGTAAGGAATTCCAAAAAGATGAGTGGAAATAATACATGCTACCAAAAGCCAGACATAATAGATCGAACAACATCTACCCCCCCTCAAAACAGTGCAAATAACAGCCCAATAAACAACGGACTTATGAACAGCAATAACGGCATCTCAATGGAACCCGAGCTTCCCGATATGCCAGAACATTACGATCTAGAAAACGCTAGTTCCATAGCTCCGTCTGATATTGACATTGTTTACCATTATAAGGGATTTAGAGACAATCTGGTAGGAAGAAAGTCTTCACCCTTTCGACACACTCATCATTTCTCCGGAAACCTACAAAGCCCAGGGATCCGGCAGAGCCCTATTTCTAATGTATTAAAAAGCACCCCTCTGGCAAGACTGAGTCCTAGTAGTGAGTTATCACAACAGACAACCCCTAGAATATTAACGCTGCAAGATATTAGTGGAAAACCTTTACAAAGTGCCTTATTAGCCACCACTCAAAAAGATCCGATGAGTCAAAGTGAAAGAAGTCTGAACATCAGTCAAAGCTCTTCTCGGAGTAGCATGATCAACGCTTCTTCCCAAGGAACAAAGAAAAAGCGAAAAAAATGCAGCGGGGAGCCAGGGAGCTCCATGACCATAGGACTAACCGCTGAAGAGATTGAACGACTCAACAACTCTCGACACAAAAATAATTCTAGTCTCGTAAGCACTCTTGATGCCGTCTCTAGCTCGGAGAGTGAAGACCGTCGAAAAAACAATCTCTCTAATCTGCTGGAATCCAAACCAGAGCGAAGACAACGTACACGTGACACGTCTAGTGAGGAAGATGAATCCGGAAATGACTCTTTTACGTGCTCCGAATTCGAATATGATAATGAAAAGCGAGATTTTAGACAGCCCCACATGGTGTTCTCTAAAATGTCACCGGGAGGAAATGTCGAAGGAGATGATTCTTTTCGAGGATCACTATCGACTTTGGTAGCTTCTGACGACGACTTAGCATACATAAATAGTTTTGCCAAGGCCCCAAATCATCCACCAGGCGCTTCATCCTCTATTGGTTGGGATTATTTGTTAAATTGGAGTCCAAATTTTGAAAATTTAGCCGGTGTGTTCAAAGACATTGCACAACTTCCTGATGGTGCCCCTCCTGGCCAAATTCCAAGTAGTTCAAATCCTCCTACGAATATTAACCTTGGTAGTTCAGGCCCAAGTCGAAGCTACCCCACCCCCCGCCCTAGTGAAGAATACGTTTAAGATGACCTTCTTATTGTTACTTAAGTAAAATGACGCTTCTGTATGACAAAGATGTTTACACTCAGCCCTGCTTTCTTGTCAATTTTGTGAATGTTGTCTCTCATCTCATATTACCTACTTATCACACTGTAATTCTCATAACCCTGTCGCCGCTGTATGCCAATCAAACATTGTTAAGTTTTAGTTGTATAGACAAAGGCTTATACCTTATTTGTAAGTACCACTTGTTACCATAATTATTTTGCATTCAGCTGAGTATTGTTATGCTTTCTGATTTTTTCAAGGAATGATACGAGGAACTAATGCTCAAGATAGAGCCATAAATACTATATGCTCAGATGTGTTTTGCGGTGTGCCAAATTACCGTTTCTGTAATAAATTAATCTCTACGCAGAGGTTGTTGTTTTCGAAAGACATTGTTGACCCATTACTTCTCGCAAATCAAGCATAATACACTCTTCATATTTTTTAAAAAGTCAACGCAATGTGAGAATGTCGTCGGAGGCACTTGTCGACATATTTCGGTTATTATTCCATACTTTTGAGATGCATTAGTTGAGCTTTGCACAATACACAAACTACTGATGTCTAAATTCTCACACACAACTCACCTGTTGTAGAATCTAAATTCAACATTTGTTTGTTGCCCAATTTGACCCTAATGCTTATTTAATTTTATCATTGCTTTCGCCTAGAAAGCGGGGTGCAGTGGTTGTTACAGCAGAGTAGTTATGAGTTGCATTAATGCATAATGCATTTCCACCAAATGTTTAGACTGAGTTTTGTCAGATTAATTTTATGCAAAGTTGTAGAACCTTCAAAAGTCTTGACGGTTCAAAATGCTGAGATGCTCAGAAATAAATCGTAAAAACTAATTTTAAAGTGTCCAACATTTCGACATTTACAGGAAATAGTTCTGTAGTTAGTTTCGGTATTTACTTTACGGAAACATTTTTTATGTGTTACTAGAAAGGACCTTAAGGAATCTAAGGTTTCATAATAAAACGCTAGGAATATCTGCAAACTAATTACACAGGAAAATATTTTGAGAGAATTGGAACGGTCAAACCAACACATTCTTAAGTGATCGAATTGATATCATAATGATCCATACGAATAACGATTCATGTCAAGATTATGAAAATTAGACTAAACGATCCATCCCCTCATGTATTTTTTTAATTTTGGTCTAGGATTAACAACTGGGAGGTTTCCAAATTCATGACGTACGTCGTATATATGTTTGTACCATAGAATTAACGGACGTGTTTACACCATAGACCTCTTAAGCTAAACAATTCTTTTAGATCGTCAAAAGAAATATCAAATGAAAATAGTATTTGGACCTGACGTTTCTCTGCATCAAACCGGTGTTTCCAAATAATTTTTATTCAAACAGTTAATATAGATCCCGAATATTTACATTTGAGGAAACGACATACTTTCTACATGTCATAATAATAATTAGAATAGTGGTGTAGTTTATTAATTCAAAAGAACTTCGTACAAGAGTATACAAATACATTAGACATTTTAACTTTTCTATCATCGTTTTCCCAAGTATAGTGAATCGATTACGCAAATTACAAAACACTGTTTAGGGATCGTATTTTGCCGTTTCACAAAGTTAAGGCAAATTTAAAATGTTCTTGTTTTTGTGGGTATGACATCGTTCCTAAGTTATTGTGTCAATTTAATCTTCATAAATATTAATTAACTGGACATAAATATTTCAAAAGCTAAGTAAAATAAACCATTCCGTAAACAATAACAACTTGTTTAAAGGTAAGTTTTTAAGTAATCGTTTAATTAGGTGAATTTTGTAATTCTGATCAGTCATTAGGTTTTGAAGGGGATAAAATGGTCAAACCAATACGGAAAAGTTGGAAATTAAAACGCAGATGACAGGTTCATTTAAACACTTAAATTTGGACCAAATTAAAACTATCAAACTGTCCGGAATTTTGAAATATTAGAGCTTACGACAATTAGATTAACAATTATAAAGTCCAAAGTCCAATGCAGATATAATATTTCCGGGTTAGTTCAATGGCAATGCAGTAGTAATTTCTTGCAAATGGCACATTTTCTCCTCAAAAGCCGTCTGGAACTGAGTTCTGAAATTAATTAAACACAAACCCATCATAGGTTAACAATTTGAATCAGTTTTACAAACTTTATTGTTTTTTAATTTGTATTTGCAGTTTGCTATACTACCGACATGAACGAATTTTTTTGATCACGCAAATAATTGTTAGAATACAGTACTACAAACCTCCAAAATGAAAAAAATGAATATGAATACCAATCGAACCGAAATTTAATGGTAAACACGAAAATGACAAAAACGTGCCTCACACACGTAAACTTTTCAGCTAGAGTCGAAGAACTGGGTGGAAATAAAATATTCTTAGATTTCCAAATTTCGCCATTCTTGATGCCTTTTCATGATTGTTTTCTTATACCTAGGCATGTTTGATGTAAAACTGATAATATTAGCTTCAAATTTATCTGTTCATTACAAAATTTGGGTTACCTATGCAATTTTCAAACCTAAATTAAGTTTCTTAAGGGCCCGGGGGAGGATTTTTTTTGCATTTTGTATGCATTCAACCAGTAGTGTTTGGTATTTGTATCCCTTAGTAACTTCCGCGATTGATTGACCATTTTCACGTAAGATTGTAAATGTAAGTTTTGACATTGCATTTTGTCCAATTTCGCAATTTTTTGCATATGGTATTTGTCACTTGCAAATTCGTTTGCACAACTTGTTGGTGCAAATTTGAAAATCGGCAATGACAACCAAATTTTCCAAAATATTTTCAAGTGTCAAAT
>JAQFZA010000475.1:0-19302 GCA_034695115.1 Desoria olivacea | reverse complement strand
AGTTCCTGGTTGACTGGGAAAATACCACAGCTTGTAATAAAACAGTCAGACTTGAGGCGTTAAAAGTAAATTATTTGTCTGGTGTAAAATTTCTCAGCAAGATCCATTTGTTATTCAAAGGGTGATTTATGAGATTGATCTGGAAGGCTGCTGTGGAAATTCCGTCTGTTGGCCCGTGGGCAACATTTAACGCGAAAGGTGAATTACGGTGGGTTGTGATAGCAGAATATAATCTGTAAATTCATTTAATTTTATTTCTGGTTCTGGAGTTGTTACAAATTGAAAAAAATGCAAGTGAGATAAAATTGTATTCAAGGACCATATACTTGTTTTCACCTTTGCCTGCACAATTTGATCGAGTGTTTTAAAAATAAACAACATCCGTGTGTCACATTTGAGCAAAGTGACAGGTGTTGATTCTTACGGAAAGTTTCTAGATTGCCTTTTAATTTATTATTTACAATGGTACGGTTTCTTTCAGAAGTCACATTTTGCCCTTTAAATTCCAAGTTAATTGGCTAATATTCAATGTATGGGGTCATTCAATTAGCACGGTTATAAATGGCAATAAAAGGAAGAAGCCTTATCCTTTCTGAATTAACAAGAAATTTACGATACACGTGGCATTTGACTTAACTAGAGCATGAAACAAGATCAGGCTGTGTAGTAATGGTAATTGAGTCGAGGGATATTTTGGGACCCGATTCTGCATCAATGAATATGAATTCTAAGAGACTCAACTCGCTAGCAACTAGCATTGTACTGTAATTCATCAGACGGAAAATTGCTTTCGTGTGTAGCGCAATTTTCGTGCTAATAAGTTGGATTTGATGATTAAGTAATCCTCTAGCTTATATGATATTTGTTGCCAATCAAATTAAATTTATTTATTCCCATTTTTCAATTGTCCGGAAAGTGAGAAAAACACATAATTCTGGGTCTGGATAAGGCTGTCCTTTTCTTTTAACTTAACTCATATAGGAATAGGCGGAAAGGGTTAATTAATAAAAATGGGAGCAGCCGAGCGGCAGTTTATTTGTAAAACATTAACCACAGAGCAAAAGGAAGCCGTCAGCATAATAAATAAGTGTGATATTAATAGGATTAGAAGGTTAATGCAGATTTTACTCTACTGTTAGATAGACGTGATAATTAAAACGAAACAGTTCTATTCAAGTTTAGTGAGGGAGTTGGTTTTCATACACAGCGTTATTTGAAAAATAGCTTTGAAAAAATCTTTATATTTCTAGTTTATCGAATTTTATTGTTTTTTGGACATTTAAATCGAATTAAGTCGACCCAAAAACTTCAAAACCAAGAAGTTATGAAACTTCCTGACTCCAAAAAGTTTAAATCTGAGACAAATCTTTTTTCAAGGAGTAATTTGCAGATTTTGTTTTTATTGGCTTAGATCCACCACCCGAAGAAAGTAATTATGAAGTCGGAAATCTCATTTTGAAATTGAAATGTGTAAAGTTTAGTGTAATTTGAATGGTCTTTTTGTCCTATAAAATCAACATGTAGAACATAATATGAATAAACACAGGAAACAGACACAATATAATTATACAGAAGTACAGATCCATAAGCCGATATGACTTGATTTTAAACACAATGCTCATTCAAATATTTTAAATAAGGTTATGGATTACATACAGCTATGCATCATAATACATATATATATTCTGAATTACAAAGAACTTCTTTCTACACAAAACTATTTTGTTACATAAGAGAATCCAACTCGGAAACTCGGAACTTCGAAGTCTCTAATTTTTTCAACAACTTTGTGTTAACAATACGGATAAATGTGAGTCCCGTAAGTTGGAACTCTTCAAATTCATTATTTCCAAGTACAAAGGGTTCTCCAAATCGATGTATACCGTTTTATCGGGTATGATTGGTAAGTCTGGAAATACGATTAGATTAGTTTGGAACTGGAAATCTCACTAGAAACCATTAGAATTAATTACAGCGTCACATTGCATACCTAATTAAATTAGTCTAATCATAGTTGGAATGCATATTTTCCACACTTCATCTGAATAATCTCATAGAAATGTGTAATTCGATTTGATATTTTGACACCAAGGACTTGGTCTACAGGAGGCTGAATATTTTGAGCTGTTGAATGCTGTATGATGTAGCCTTCTGGTGTATTTGCTGTAAAAAGGTGTTATATAATCCGTTGTAGGACCTGCGAGGCAGCCCAATTCAAAAGTTTCTGCTGAATCGTGTTTGGAAAATGTATTTGTTGCAAGTTGGAAGTCTTTAAAACTTTTAATTATAGTCTCAGTTGTCCTTGTACACGTACACACGTATTTCCTAATGATAGCGGACAACATAAATTTCAAGCCTTAACTGTGTAACAACTTGGAGTTGAAAGGGTTGTGGGTGGGTTGGCATTTAATTTATTGTTTGGCAGTTGTCGTTTAATAATTCCCTTCCAAAAAATTGAGTTTAACTGGAAACTGTTTTTTTCTTTCTTTCACTCCTCAAATTACAAAGAGAGTAAGAGTAATTCGATATTTGCCGTTTTTTTCCCACTTCCTTCTTCGTAAAAAGTTTCAAAGGTATGTTCTGCAAAGACTAAATTGTATTGGATGACAATTCCAAAGGATTCAAAGGAAACGATTTCACGTCGTAAAGAACGAGGGTGTAAAATTGAGTTGAAGGAGGAGGACAGCGTATTCCCATTGCTTGACATTTAATTTACCTTTGACATTATGAGATTATGACTCCTACACACACTTTTCAGCAACTTTGACATTTGATCGTCACCCACTTTTTGTACCAAAAAAGTATTCTGAATTAGAGGATTTGGAAGTTGAGCACTTCGTAGAACCTGAATTCCCTGAATTAATTTTAGAGCCTCATCCCACCTCCAATAGTAAGACAACTTGAAAAACTTTTACCAAGTTAAATAATATCTACAGGAAAAAATTCAGTTGCCGTTTATTTTTTTAATTGAAGAAGTGTTACAGATTTACAGTAAATTTCACATTATAGTGATCCCGTTCTTGATAAGTTTATAAGTGATTCCTTAAGCAGAACTCATCACGTCTGTGATGAGGATGACTCGTAGTCCCACAGGAACATTCTAAATCCTGAGATTCGCGAAGGCATTCGTATCCCCTGGGACATCTCACAGGATACTTTCTTTTCGACAAAGTATCTTCCCTCAATCCACATGCCCTCATACTATTGAGCCTAGAATCAGCACTCGTAGTCATTACGGTACTAGATAGTCTACAAACTTTTGTTTCCGGATCGTAGATTAACTTTTCTGAATCAAAGCAATCACAAGTTCCTTCTCGGCATACCAAACCGGCATCTGAATTGCATCTCGGCCTATGACCCCAGCCACAGCTTCCTCCATTGTCCAGCATACAAAGTCCTTGAGAAGTTTTTGAATATCCGGACTTGCAGCTGCAGGTCCCGACGTCACATGTGGAATGTGGGATGCAATCAGACGTCTGGTCACAACCGGTTCCTACGATTTTAACGCATTGGTTCTTGTTGTCATTGAAAGTCTTTGTCAAAGGTGAATCACACTGACATATTCCGTCTGAGCAAGCTAGACCTGCATTTTCGAGACATCGATTTGTTGAATTGCATTCAATACCGAATCGAGCTCTACAAAATCCTTCTGCGGATTCGATGAAACCCTTTATGCATTTACATCTCGGTGTTGTCCTTTTTGAAAAGAAGAATACACACTCAGCATTCTGGGGACAGATGGTTTTGATATGTCTTCTGTGGTCGTAGCAGTTTTCTCCAAGTTTCAAAACACAGGACTTTTTGAAAGGGTCATAAGTTTGGGTTTGATCGTCGAGGCATTGACATGTTCCTAAAGTTGGGTGACAGGAGAGTAGATGTGATAGCTGACAGGGCAGAAATTCACTGCAAGCTTGGCCAAACTCTGCTCTCTCCTGACATATTCCGGTTGTCACGTTTTCGAAGTAGTTTCCATTTGCACATCGGCATTTCCCTTGGAATCTGTGCAACTCCGAATTCCATTCTGGGTGACAGGTTGACGAAGAAATGCAGTCTTGGTTCGTTTCACAAACCTCTCCTACCAAAAGGACACATTTTTGTTCAAAGTCATCATATGCTTGTTTTGTTAACGGTGAACCAGGGCATGCACAAAATCCATCGGATGAGCAAATTTGCCCAGTTTCACATGACAGAGATGAGTTTTCGCAAGTTTTCTGAGCTGCGGACACACCCTGTGAAACCAAACTAATTAGTAATGGAAATAAGAGAAGGATGATCTTGATGGTCTCCATAATAGTCCTCTGCCATACGTAACCCCGTTATGACTGATGATGGGAATGGGATGTCAACTACGTCTTGTTTTTGATTGATCTGCTTTTAATCCCAAGCCTGGATTAATCTTCGTCATACGTCTGCTTTGAAGGGTTTTAAATTGTTGGGTAACATATCATAACGCAGACGAAAAATTAAATTTCAATTTAAATGCACTGCCATGTAAAGGATCAAATAGGTATAAGTACTTCATTGCACAAACTACTTTAGCTCAATGCAATGTCATTTCTACTTTAGAGCATAAATTTATTCGATGTTAAAACAGTAAAGACTTTCCCCTATGTCAAAATATGTAAGGTCTCAACACTGTAATTTCATTTTAATACTTTACTTGTGTGCATTCGAGAGTCAACGCAATTAGTCTTAACCGTATAAATTAGGTTTAAGTTTTCTTTTCTAATTAATTAGGTAAACAGATAGTAGATGACACTTTATGGAAATTAAAAATCATAGTACATACATGCTAAGAGTTCGTAGAATTTTTTTTCAAGTCAGATTTATGCAGCAAAAAGATACTTTGGCATGGCTTTGTTGGAGGCACGGAAGTTATTTAATTACCACACAATTAAAATTTCCTTATTGAATTTTCCGTTTTATACTTTCGGAGGCAGCATCAAATATATTAAATCATTTAAATCCTCAGTGTCAACTTCAAAACCACGGAGATCCAGTGGTTAAGTTAGTCCTTAATTCTTATCATGAATTAGCTTCTATTTCAGCTGAACTTGCAGCTGCAGCTAACATATGTCAAAAGTGCTTAGGGAAAGTGTTGGATCTACAGACATATCGATTTCAATTTTACCTTCGGTAGTAAAGTAGCATTCTATTTCATAAATTCTTAGATAACCTAAAAATGTTTGCAAAAAATCATGAGTATCCTTCACTCCTGGAGCAAAATTAAGAGTGGAAAAGTGGAACGAGGATAGGACTCGTAGGAAATACATCAAAAGAAATCGAATCCAACAATCCCAGGAAACGTATGGCACTAAGGAATGATCTTGACTCTTTTGAACCATTATACAGACATATGTAAACATAGAGACCACTGAAGTTTTAAAAAGCTTGCAGCGACTTAAACATCCAATATATCCCAGGTGCTTAAGCATTTACGAAGCTTGAAGTACTATATGCCCATGTAGAATGTGTACAATTTCTAGAAGAGAACATAATACAACTCGTTCCAATATTTTCTTTAGAATATCGGAATTGAAAACTTCCACATCAATAGAAGAATATGGGGATATTAAGTAAGGCATTCGTAATTCAAACGATGATTGAAATCCATTTATGCCTGCGGAGTCCGAGAGCCTGGGCTGTTTTTGTATCATTGAACTTTTAATCAGGCTTATTTACTAGGGAACATAAATACAAGAAATGTTATCCTTGGGGCTTCAAGTGGCTCAGCTCAGGCTATTTAAAAAAACAGGAAGGAAACTCACTCCAGGCCCTGGCTTCGTGTAATTTTTAAAAGCCAAGTACCCCAGTACCAAGCAAGACGGTATTATTATCATTGGAAACAAAGTGAAAAGTCATATTGATTACAGACCCTCCAGTGATTTCACTACTTACAAGGCCTCGGCTGTAACAAGCTCTCGTCGGATCTAAAAACTCTAGCAAGACTACTCTTTTCTCATCAGATGAAAGATTCAATTTGAAACTTTTTTTCCCTAAAGGAAGGCAAGTGATTTTAGATCTCCTTTTTCTGCATTTCTATTTACGGAATTTGAAATTCAAATTCGTTCAAGGAGATCATTTGCTGCGAGAAAAAGAAGCATAGCATACAAGTCCATAGAAGATTGGATGATCCGGAAGACGATTGTCTGTGCTTGCAGAGAGCATTGAATTGAATTGTTGATGAGCCGATTGGAATAAGAGGCTTCAATAACAGCTTAATCCTAGAATAAAAAAAACCATAACGGATTGGTATTTTTCACATAGTTTAGTTGAAATGAAGCTCCTTCGAGATCATTCACCTTTGCCTTCCAGATCCTTATCGTTAGTTAAAGAATTAGAAATTATGTCTAAAGACGCATCTCTGTGGGGTGAATAGGCTGATGTTTCCCAAATTTCCCAAATAATCTCTCAAAGTTATCCCGATTATCGGAGATTTAATAGGAATGATGTTCATAAGCTTTTATTGGGGCCGAGTATATACAATCGATTTTATATAACTGTTGTACTAACAGAACATTTTTAATTTGGGTTGACGACGAGAAGTCAGGAGGAGTTAGATTCCCATCTTTACGAGGAATGTAATAGAGCGATCGCTGAGGACTGTTGGAAATGCAAAAATTACATTCCAGACTAACGAACACCGAGTCTAAACGGTCATAATCAATATTAAGAACGGGTGTCAACACAATATGTATTTCTTAATCTACATCCCCGCTTTATGCTCGAATACAAAAATACATTTGGAAAACTTCGAGCTGCTTTTGTCAGCCTCCAATCCAGCATGATGAAAAGAATATGGATGTAGACTTCCAGCATCTGAAGTCTCCTTTGTGTGACCGGCTTCGAGTTATTTTGGACGCTCTGACGGAGAGATAACATTGAATACGGTTGAACGAATCCACGCCACCAACAAACTTTTTCCATCGTTCGGTATCCTTTGGAAAAGCAAAAAGGCGAAGCCTTAATATGTTGGCCAGCACATACGGGACGGATATAAGCTTCTGTTAAAACGGAAATGAGAGCTTCTGTCAACTCCCACTTACTTGGGTAAGGTAAAGTCGGGAGTTTAAATGTTTTAAGAGAGCGCTTGGTAAACAGTATCAGCATAAGAAGGATTCATGTCCGATTCATGGTACAATATACTTAAACGATATTCATGAAGTATTTAAACAAATGAAGTATGTATTGTGACATTCTCATGTTGAAATGTATACCAAAATACATCGTGCCGATTTGGGGTGTGAGCATGTTTTACTAGTTAATTTCGAACTACCCGTGCGTCATCCTAATTCACCTATATCCTAAGTACACCTATAAAATCCTATTTATAATGCCCATATTTTCTGCAACCTGCAACTCCATTTTAACTGTTGAGAATGACGCCTTCGCAAGGAGCAATCACGATGTTATATGATAAGGTCTTTGTGGAATGTCTGTCATATCTGTAGAAGCTCAATTGCTGAACGGGTTCCATTCTACTATACATTCAGCAGAATCACAATAAATAGTATATCATCCAGCAGAGGCCCAGCAACTATCTAGGTAAACACATTCGTTGTCCGTAGTCACCTACTCCAGATGTCTAATACCTACATAATATGTATAGGTAAGTACGGGATTTATTACAAAGTTAAATGATAATTCTAATGTACTATATTTTTACACCATATACTTCCTCATAGGAAAAGCTACCTATTTAAATTCTGATAGAGAAAACTTAATCCTATTTTCTATTAAAACTATAAATTTAAAGTAAGAATATTTATGTCATCACTGTTTTTGAACAATTCATGTTATATGAATCATAACAGTTCAAACATTTTACAAATGAAAAGTTCCATCTGAAGTAAATGAATTAATAATCTCCCTTGAAAAGAATTCACTGTACGTTTCAGAAGACAACCTGAATGGCATATATTATTATCTGTAATACATTATATACACATTATAAAAGTATGTAGCTCATCCTGGTAGGTACGTATAGACACTCCCTAACTTTCTACATCATCATCTCGATTTAATATCCAGCCCATTATTCCCACCCAAAAGATTCGCCTAATAATACGTCTGCTAGAATTAATGGGAAAATCAGAATCTCACAAAAGGTTTTTGCTCTAAACTTTCCCTATGTGTCTCAAGAGTCTCAACTTTCTCCATGTTCAGACTCCAGATACATTTTTATGGGATTGTAAACCTTCCTTCCCGAAAAACCTGACTCCCGAAAAAGCTCAATTTTCCCCTTCCTTCCTCCTACCCCAACTTTCTATTCCAGGACACTCTCGAAGTTTGGTCCGTATAAACAGACTGAGAAACGAGAATTACACAAGACTATTCTTAATCCTTATATACAACCGAGGTGGAAAACGGCAGTTGCAGTTGTCGTTATGAAGGCAGCAGGATGTTTCCCTGTGAAACCTCATCATCGGTACTTTGCACTAACTCTTAATTCCCCAAGGACTAAATTAACAGGAAATGGACGTGACCGTAAGACGAGAAGTTGGCATTGTATGGCCTTGCATCTGTTTGTATATCGGTATACCAGAACATTAGTAGATTAAAGATATCCCGATATGAAGTTGGAAGGACTGGAGATTGTTATAGAGGCTTCTACATGGTCGTGGTGATTGTAGATAAGTTAAATAGTCTTATTTACCTTCACATTAGGGTTTGAGAATCGTAGTGTAAGACAGTTACCCACCTTTATTTCGAGCAAGTAATTGGAAATGTTTGGGAGATAAATTGAAATGGTTAATCGATACATCCAACTGCGTTTTGCACTTGGATGAACCTTTCCTAATAGCCTTTCATGAAACAGCTGGAGCAAAATTATGAGATCACCTTAATTTTGACGCTAGAAACTTAGAAAAAAACTGATCTGCCCCTCTAGCATAGGTGGATTCTCCTAGAAGATTGTGGAGAATCGATGAGCAAATTGGGTGTCTGAACATTTTTATGACCTATTCTATTTAAGGAACATGAAGTATGGAAAATGCAATAGCCTGTTTGTTTACACTGTTTGCAGAGACCACTCGAATAAGAAAAAAGTCGTGGGTTTTTCGTCCAATCAAGAATATCAAAAGTTGAAATTAGCAATTAGCGTTTGTTGGAGTGTCTGCAAAGAAAAATCTCATTAAGTCCAATTCAATGCACAATGCAGGATGGATCCTTAAGTCTAACATAAGTGACTTTTCTTCCAGAAGGCCACGAAGCGGATGGAAAGAGACTTGCGTGACAGAATAAGAGGATTATAAGACAAAGAAGGGGTTTAATTGGAAAATAATCCTTCGACTTTCCAAAACCTCTCTTAAATAATTTTCTTGGTTGCAGACTACGGTTCTACTTGTACCTAATAAATGGTTAATATCTCAGCCTGTAGTCTCATGTCTCATTTACTGTTTTATTTCAGCGGAGAAAGTGGGTTTAGTTATACAAAAACACATCGGACTTTTTGCTAAAATAGGACAACTGAAGTACCCTGAATGTTTTTGCACTTACAAAGACATACCTAACCTGCATATAAACTAGGTTGGATTTTCACTGCATTTAATTCTTTAAAGTTGTCATTTAACTTCTGAATTTATGTATGCAGTAAAAGTAAACTAAATGTAAAGTTAAAGTTATTTCTACTTCATTTCGAAAAATTCTATGGGAGTCGTTAACTTCTGTCATTAAATTTTATTATACTATAAACATTCAATCATCTGAAGGCAACTGACAATCTTCCACTTTATTCTCAAACGGAGTGTAAACTTTGAAGGAGAAATCCGTCTTCAGAAATGATCCCTATAAACGACATAATATAGATAAAGATTTACAGAATTTAAAAAAAGCATAATAAAGGACGTACGGGGTTGGTGAAAGTACAATCCAGATTGTTGATAGTGAAAGGATCACTTTTGTCCCCAACAATGACTAAGTCCGGAAGAGGGTACAGATATAAAGCGTGGTCAAAGCTCCAGTAAACCGGGCAAATGTGTAGCGGAAGAGGGCACAAATGACCTTGTCCAATAAGTGTTGAGACAAACTGCAATAAAATGGAACAGGGTTGCATTAAGTGGGGAACAATTGCAATAAAATATACATTAAAAGCAGGTCATTAGGTGAAACAGAAGAACTTCATAACCTACCTCCTTGGGAATATCACCAGTGGTAGGAAAGTATATTGAATTCCGGCACAATTTGGTTAGTATATTTTCTCTGAAAACGACTATGGTTTTGGTACAGTACTTAATTCTAATTGGATTTGATGCAAACACGACGTTTTGGACCTTCTCGCGGAAATACTGGGTTATACAGTCAGCAAATGGTGGTCTAAAATCAGACAATAAATTTAACGTCAAGATCACCCCAACAGTAAAAAGATTAACAATTGCCTGGAATGGAACTTTTTCAATAAAAAAGTTATAGCTTTATCTCAGATTGACCTTGGCCCAAATGATCAATTACAATGCAGATTTACTGCTACCATAAAACTATCACAAAATACTTACCTTGGTAATATGTTCACAAACCCCGGATCAGAAGGTCCCGGTACGATGACAAATTTGGAATTCTGAAGTAAGGACGGAAATTCCGAAATTAAATCGGCCAAAGTCTTAAAACAGTCCTTCAAAACCACGGCACTTTGCACTCCATGAGGATCGGAGAGAAAGTTTCCCATTAAAATAAACATAACGGGCGGAGTTTCAGCATAACCCTCAAAGAGAATCCTCAGCTTCTCTAAAACCTGTTACCCCGTTCATATCAATAATTATGACTTTTAAAAAACATATTAACATAATATTAATAGGTATTTGTTTTGCTTGGCTCACAGCAACTTTGTCAAGGTAGACATCAGAGAGGGCTACAAACATTGATCCTTCATTCTGTCTTTCAATCTCTTCAAGTCTCTCTGTACTAATGGAGTCCTTAGTCCCCCCGAAAAAGTTAACGTTACCGTAGTAGCTTCTACAAAAATAAAAGGATGCAACCCGAATTTAGTATTTAAAAAAAAGCCTCAATTTTCATCCTCAATCCTAATAGTTGCATAGCAATTTTTGAATTTTACTTCGTAACCAAATCAGATTCCGGTGGAGGCAATCCTAAAGCTGTGACCTGTAAAATACCGTCCTCATAGGTCCCTTCAATCAGAACAAAACCGTTCTCTGCATACAACCCCGTATGAAACTTGGTTATCGAAAGATCCAACTCCACGCTTCCAGTGCTGTCCTCCACAAAGTATTTCCCTTCTTTCATCTGACTTATCATTCCGAGGACTACAACATCCTCAAGTTTCCCACTCGCTCCAGAAAGGAATTCGACAGGTCTGATGATAAACTTTTTTCGACTGTCTGCCCACTCCGCACCCTGTATGGTAGGGTTGAAGAGCTCGTGATGAAGGGTCCTTTGTAACAGCATGGCATACCTGCAAATTATTAGCATCAATTAAATTATTGTGTCAGTGTTTAAATTACTCCTGCAACTTTACAATGTCAGTGTCACCAAAGGCATGACAATCCAGATACACAAATGGACATACCTATTCCTAAAGATCAAAGCTTTTTGATCCGCACCACATAGTATGACACTTTTATCCATACATTTCAAGAACTTCTTCTTATCCACGTCGTACGTAAATCTCGGCACGTCAAATGCAGAAATCAAAGTCAAAATATCATCCTGCCCTTCTGCCTCCCCTTTACCACATTCCTGTTAAAACCAAATAAAAAAATACACGCATTCAACTCTTTGTCCTACTCGATTTTAAAATCTTAAACACCACAACCAAATAAGCTTCCCGACCCATACCTTCACAGCAGCCTCCGCAATGTCCTTTGTAATCAGTGCTGTTTTAATCCCCGACCTCTGAATCCGGTCCACAATCCGCTCCAACCAAATGCAAGGCTCTCGACCAGGCAGGGGGGCAAGAATCCCTAGGAGGTAAGCAGTTGCCTCACTGCAATCAACAATTCAACAATCTTAGTAATTACGTACACAAGCAATGAAAATCCTGGAAAACCTATAAGATTCTGCACAATTCACAACCATTCTGAATTCGCTATCGCTATTTCATTTGTCATTGTTTCCTTTTTCCTTACCCCCGAAGTTGCAGTCCATTAAGTTTAAATGAAGAAGTGATCATCCGTCGGACGTCTGTTGCCTCCATTTTTTTGGTCAATTTCTTCTGTTATTCAACAAAAAGTCTAGAAATTTGAAATTATTAATATTCGGACTAATTCGGAGCGAACATTCACATTTCTTCGGCTGAAATCTGTTGACAATTTGTTGATCCTCTTGGCTCAAGAAAAAAGATACCAAGGTTGATGGAACATTCCCCGCCGCCTTTGTCTTACCGGGGAAAGCAGTCTTGCCTTCTCTATGCTGAATGAGACGGAATACGGAGTTCCAGAGCAGGAGGTGTTTTTGGTAATTCATTCAGATTTGTATTTAATTTTTCACGATATCATGTCAACTCAATGAACAACACTTACATATGCAATGTGCCTTATTTACAAGAAAATTGATGGATAATTCATTTGTAGCTTGTACATTTGGAACATGAACTGTGTTTGCATTTGTTGATACATTTCATACAGTTCATTCGAAAATAAGTTAAATCTAGACTAAACAGTTTAAACTACATGGATGTGCTAATTCGGGTTAAATAGTTTTGGATTTCTTGATGTTTATAAAAAATATAAGACAGCACTGTAACTTCAGATAATACATAAATGAGCATTCTATCATATATAGTTGATAGTGGGCATTTAAGCAGCCTGAACTTGGGTAATATTTAGGAACTTTTCATCAAGTGCAAGCAATATATAATTCGAAGTAGTTCATATAAAAAGCGTGCATACATATTTCTGGAAGTCTGAAACTTAAGAAATCTAAAAGTGAATGTTTAATAATTCCTGCGGAGCTTGGCCTCCATTTCATTCAAGTCGGCCTTCCAATCCAGAAGGATGTCTAAAATGTCTACATTTTGTGGACAATTCAGACAGCCATGGCGAGCTTCAAAACTGCAAACCAAAGCTCTGAAACCATTCCTGACATAGTTGAACTTATCTAAGAGGACTTGGTGATCCTTGTCCTTTTCAAGGGCTTTCTGAAACTTTTGCTTACGGATAGCATGCTCGAATTCAACCTCCTCAATTTCACGATGAAATTCTGCATTTACCTAAAATATATAAGCCCAAGATTTGTATCCTTATTGTGTCTTATGAGTCAGAAATATCTTACAGTTCTTAGTAGACACGGGTCAGAGATATCAGTGGCATCAGAGACAGATGGAACAGTCATTAACCGAGAGGCGACCAGGAGCTGGCCTGGCCGATCCACACTATTTGCAGCTTGAACCCTTTTTAGGTCATCACGATTGTCCAATTCAACCCCCGCAATGATCCCTTGACGTGGAAAGGCTGCATTTGCCTAAAACATGTAAGTCCAATATTTGTGTCTATATTGTGTATTAATTGTGACTTAGAGTTCCAAATGTAGGTATCTCACAGTTCGACGCAGACGTGGGTCGGAGATTTCGCTGGCATTAATGATGGATGGGATAATCTTCAAACGAGGGATGGCAAGAGGCTGAAACACATAAGTATGACAACAATTTTAAAACTTTATAGCCAGACAGCTTGAATACCCTGGAAGTTCTGAATTTATCAAAGTTTTAAAATAAACTTCATACAATGGTAATTAACATGAATATCCGATCCCTATACATCAAATGCAAACCAAAGACCCCACTTACCCTAAATATCTGCGGGTTCGTTTCCATCCAATCTCTGAGATTCCTCTCGATAATGACCGCAGGTTCGTTTATTTCTGCTAGAATCCCAGCAATCCATTTGGAAGAGTTGACAGCTCCGAATGTCTCCACATTTTTTTCCGCCTGTCGAACATATCTTAAAATACTGCAGCGCCTGTGTACGGACAAGTTCCGCCTCTGGTAAGGAATGACCGGGTCAGCTCTGGATCTTGAAGGTCAAATGTTGGGATAGGTTTTTAATAGTTGTCATAAGATTTAGATGGTTAATAAGAAGTCAGACAGGTTAAAATAATTGCATACGGTGCCATATCGAGGTTAACGTCGTCCCCGTTTTCGAGGCTGGCCATTCGTTGTCGTTGCACTGGTGAGAAGCCTTCTGATTTAGGCATTGCTGGACCTGTACAAGGTTAATTCGAGAGAGAGATTAAATTATCAAAATCAAACTACATTACGTTACCGTTTAAGATTGGTAGAAAGCCTACCTTGAAATTACTCAAAACGTTAAGATTTTATTTCTGGAGATTTGCGCAAATTGTGCAGCGACAGACCAGGATATCCTCACTGTAAATTAGTATAGTTAGTCTAAAGATTGATTAATTTTGATAATAATTGATAATTCTTTAATGATACATATCTTAAAGACTTAACGAAATCACTAGGTAACTCACCCCACAAGACTCGAAAAGATGTTACTCCCCAGAATGGTTGAGCCAGAATGACTCCAAGTTGAGGGTCTACTGTCAAGGAAAACTGTCCCTTCGTCGACGTTAAAAATCTTCCGAGCTTAAACGCTCTAGAACTTGACATCGTACCTGACCTTTGACGGCATACGTTTTCCGGACTCGGACTAAGAAAGGCTAGGGTAGTAAAAGCTTGTAGAGTTTAGTAGATTAGATTAGCTGTTGGGTCGGTTGGATTCTAAGGGCGACATCGACCTAGTCTGCAGGGAACCTTAGTGCCATGTTGTTTATGCAGTACGTACGTGTTATTCTGTTTGAAAGCAACGGGTCCGAATTTTGCATTGACATGATTTGGAACCGCATTCCACAGTTTGAAGTTTGACCCTCAGAAATGGTCTGCCCTAATAAAATGTATCGTTTGAACTTTGACGCATGATGGCCCCGTTGAAGTTGAAATGTCGAACTTTAGTACTTGACCTTGACATTCTACGTTGGGAGTCTTTGTTACAGCTTTAAAATTAAAGGAGAGAGAAGGAATATGAAATCGATGAGAGTTTATGGATTATTTTTAGAATCATTTTAGAACCTTCTTTAAGAATGATGGATCCAAATTTTGCGTTCATACGATATGTATCCGGATTTTATAGCTTGAATCCCCAACAATGGTCTGTGCTGACCAAAGATATCGTTTGAACTTTGAAACACGTTGGTTTGCTGAAATGTGTGACTACTTTCATTTGGTACATGTTATAGTCTGCATCTGGGTATTCGTATTCAGTGGATTTGGACGTCGTGTGAGTTCCTGCATGTCAATGTCGTTATAGATTTATAACTAAAGTATTTTCAGATCTTGTAGTCTGGATGACTAAATTAAGCAAAATTTACAGCCCTTTTGAACATTTTTATTGTCAATAGCTTAATGCTCATACCATAGGAATAGGCGTGTAAATGTTTTATTCACCTCTGAAGACCGAGCTGTCTAATCAGAAATCACTTTGAACCCGCTACGGGAAAAATGTGTAGTTAGAAATTTCCAGCAGCAACAACGATCACGTACTATTAACTGTAGGATTTAAAGATTGATGTAATATTAATTACATGGTCAATTAGCATAGTACTGTTAATACCCCTCCGTCCCCACGTACATTTATGCATACACACTTTTATATAAGTTGCAGTTAGTGTATTATGAAAGAGTGAAAGATTGTGTCTAGAGTTTATCAAAGACATTAATAACGGCGGATAAAAGCTAAGGAAGAAGCTCTGGTAGGCAGAGCCCAAATCAGAAGTCATACAACTGGCAGCTTTTTTTATTCAGATTTCAGACATCTAAGAAATTAAATCCAAATATATGTTGACTGCATCTTTCATAAAATTCAGTGACCGCAACAAATTTTCGATTTCCACCAGAATAGGTTGAGCGGGGAAATTTCATGGGAATAAAAACTATGAAACCAAATCGGAATTCCAATTCAGAATTGATTATTTTAAATTCCAACAATTTGGTGGAAATCCTTTGTCCAACCGTCATAGCGTAAAAATTTAAGGCATTATAAGGGTACTTTTTCAACTTCAGGTTGAAGTAACAACCTTTTAGTAGGCTGTGTGCCATATATAAGTATGCTGTATTAGTTCACCAAGACCATCCCTTACTTTTCATGACTCACAAATTCAGAGATTTACTGACCAAAATCAAAGTGACTTTTCGAGGTGGGGTGGATTTAGTTTCGAAGGTGAGATAAATAATAAATCCAGTTTCTTATGATTTGAGATATTAGGTAGCCAAACCTTGATATTTCATACAATCGTAACTTGTATTCATGAAGTTTAATTGTATCAAGTCCTGTATTCTCTCCAAATAAAGTTGAAGCTGCTCAATTCCCAAAAGTATAAGCCATACTTATTTAGTCATGCTGCAGTTGTTGATTATGAAAAGATCTAGAATCTATAGGTACACAACCTTTAAAGGCCAAATGGGCCGAATCGCCTTGAGACTTGAGGTATCCTGTCCTATTCAACAATTCATCTCCACGTCAGTTCAACTTCAATAGGCTGTAAATTGTTTTTGTGATTTTTTCCTGTAAATAATTTTCAAATCCTTTTCTTAAAAATCACAAACAACAAAAACTATTATTCCCAAAAGGCTTAGATTCTATACTGTCCGAATTTTCAATGTCAAATGCCATCGCCCCTTCATCTCGGAATATTACAAATAGTCTTGATCAAACCATCTTGAGGATTTCATTTTTCACACAGAAGTGACAGGAAGCTCTCATCAGGAAGCAAAATCTTCCCCAAAACGTTCAAGCCCATCAATTCCATCTGGTTAGCATACAACTATGCATGAATCGAATATCGAATCAGAAATTCACAACTTTCAGTCTGCTTTCCAAACTTTGACACGTAATATGTACATAGATATTTATATAAATGGTAAAATAAAATATAAGACGTAATGCATCCTTCATTGAAAAATACAAATCGCATAACATCCAAAAACTGCATACTCTGCATAATGGTAAAGAGTTATCATCAGGTAAATGGAAAGGGACTACAGCTATGTGGGTAAGGCAGCCAACAATCAACCATCAACTTTAACCATTAGATCATCAACAATGAAACCCCCAGAGAACAGGTAGATAGTTGGATACACAGACTTCGTCGAGCCTCAAGGCTCAAAACCTTTTAGAGAAGCTCTTCTTTTACGATCCCAAACAAACCTAGTATTTCCAAGAAGGCAAGAAGACCTGCAGGTTCTAAGGCTTAATAATTCCACCTAGGTTGGTTGGACTTTTTAGACTGTAGAAGTTGGAAAGGTGGATGGAATCGTGATTGGTATACTTGAAACTTGAAAACACGGTGGTGGGTGAGTTGCATTAGTAAAACTTTTCAACCCTAGTATATCTCATACTTCATAATACGTCCTTCCTATGTTGTGTGCATAGGAACACCATGAATGATGAAGGGGTTGACTTAGTGTAATAATAAGAAAGGGTTTAGTTAGGGGATTCTCGTAAGGAAGAAGAGGTGGATTGTAGCTATTGTAAGTGGATGTAATTGTATTTTTTAGTATTGGATGATGATGACAATGGAACATTCATACTTTGCATAGAATGGAGTGATTCACATGAAACATTCAATAGTTGGATCTTGGTGGTGGTGGTTGGTTCGTTTGGTCTTATGGTGTCGTGCTACTGCTCGAAGTCGAGACTCGAAATTCGAAAACTTTAAGGCTCGAAAGAGACTTGGAATTTGAATGGAATATATATGAGGAACAGGCTAGTACGTGTAAATAGTTTGAATTGTGTAGATCTGCACGAACGGAGTATATAATCCCGTATAGGTATATACAACAGTTGTGCGAATTTATTCCAATCCAATCAAGTGTTGAAGTTAGTCATTTGGAGACTTGCAAGTATTGTTAGCTTTACTGTGTTCTGTTACTTCCGTGATGATGAAGAACAATGGGCTGCTCAAGTGGTCTCTCCACAAGAATAAAAATGGAGCCAATAATAATCCTGGTATGATTTTTGATGCAGAATATTCGCAATTCTATTTTACATTTTCTTAGCTTTTCGTATTCAAAATGTTTTTATGTATGTTTTCGAAACTCCTGTAAAAAATTGAATTTAGCAAACGGTTTTAAACCTGTTAAATCTAAATCTAAGAATAGTTAAGCCTCCCTATTAAATACATTTTCAATAGTAATTGGTAGGAAATGTACTAAAAAGTTTAAGACTGTTCCATCATTTTATTTGAATAACACTAATATAAAAAAAGTAATGCATAAAAAACCGTTCCAAATATATTTCTTTATGATGTAAGGTTGTGTGGTTATGTAATTACTGTAAAATATGATCTATGAAGGACTGTCTTCAAGAAATTCTCACCAAGCGAACCAAGGTTTACATTCCCACTTGTTGCTCGTGACTCGTGTGAATTTCAGTTAGGAAGTTAATTTTTATTACCTGTAGTTTCTTCGGCTCTTTGTTTGCCGTTGCAAGATGACAAAAATATAAGGATTCTGATGCACTACAATATAATTTAAATGGTGATATTTCTGTTTCATCAAGTAACTTTTATATCTTGATGAGATTTCTTAACATTTTAAAATACACGCATCGATTCAACTTCGTAATTTACTTTCCATCTCCGAGAAACATTCGAATTTCGTAGGAATTGGCATCATTGCATTCAAAGATTCAAACTCATTAGCTTAGGAAGTAGAAAAAATGCTAAGTTGATTTATGTACCAGGAATAATCGAAGGCGAACTTTTGGCCCAGTTGTGATAGAAAACAGAAACACGTGAAAAACTTACCCCAGGTGCAAAACAGAAAATTATCCAAATATTATTGCACAAGAAATTAACCCGTCATACACCGTAACATTAGTAATTTGCTGAGCACGAAGATAAAAAAGCCAAATGTAAGCATATGGTTAATGAGTGTAGGTGGAGGTTAGTTGTACGAAAATTTATTAACATTATTGACCCTCACGTCCACATTAGTTAAGTGAATAACATTTTCGAAAACCCTAAATGTCACATACAACATAACTGCTAAAATACATTTCAAAAGCAGGACACATTTTCAGGTAAAAAGCTTGAGGTAGATTTACAGTCTGAAGAAACGTAAAAAAAACTAAAGTCTCTAGCCTCTGTCCTAAAAAAGAATTAGTTCCGTGTATACCGTCTGTGCCCATGGATCCATTAATTCACGATCTTAAAAGAGGCTTAAACCATGTAAATGCATAAGTAGGCACTAAAGGCATATAAATAATTATAATATTATAACATAATGTCATGGACAGTGATGGAAAAGACTTTTCCTGAACTGCCCATGACATTCAGTTCAAGAATATAAAA